>JAHHZJ010002248.1:0-53153 GCA_021437245.1 Aegilops speltoides
AATGATTATGCAAAAAAAAGCAAATAAAATAAATATATAATACACGAGCTCCAAGCTAAACACATATCATGAGATGAATAAAAATATAGCTCGGAGTAATATTACCAATAGATTGGAGACGAAACAGGGGATGCCTTCCGGGCACCCCAAGCTAAGATGATTGGATCTTCGTTGAATATTATCTTGGGGTGCCTTGAGGCATCCCTAAGCTTAGGGTCTTGATGCTCCTTATTCTTTCATCTATCGTCATCTCATCAAAACTTGAAAACTTCAACCACACAAAACTCAACAAAACCACTTGAGATCCATTAGTATAATAGATAAATCATTAACTTAGGTATGGTTATAAATAGATTTGTAATTGTTCTTGCACAATATCTACTGTATTATATCATCTCCATGACTTATACACCCCCCTCCCCCCTCCCGCCGATATGGTCCATCAAAACATCAAAACAAGCACATATGTAATAAAAATAGAATCTGTCTAAAATATAATAGTTCGTAATGATCTGAACTAAAATCATTCTTCTGCAACTCTATTTTTTCTAAAATTAGGACAATGTAGGCAATTTATACCCCAATATTATGTAAAATTTCAGAAAATTATCACATTCTGGTAAAAAATGAATATGAAAATACTGAGCGCAAAACTTTCAGTTTTTGCAAAGAATTAATTCAACGATCATCCAAATCATCCCAAAGGTTTTACTCATGTGGACATGGCGCACTTCAAAATGCTAGATGTTATAGACGGTTGCAACACCGCGAAGAGCACATTTTAACTCGATATTTACTGTGAGAGATCACCCTAATAACTGACTATTGCGCAATCAAAGAATGCAAACAAAGGGATAAACATCTCAGGCAATTCATAATAGCATGATATGGTATAGCCTTGGGCGTCGGGGAAGTCTTTATGGTCATCCTCAATCTTTAGTTGAAGCGTTGTCGTGACGACCAATATTTCGTCATCGTGGCAGCCATTTCAAAAATGCTGTCGTGGCAACAATTTCAGAAAATGTTGTTGTGGCGACCGTTTCAGAAAACGTTGTCGTGGCACCAAATTCAAAAATTCCGCCATGGCATGAAATTATAGCTCCTCGTCCCACGGCTAGCACACCTTTCTCCACGTCGGGGTCCTCCATGTACACATGCCACCATCACCTGTAACTTGTAGGCTATCTCTACAAATTCTTAATTAACGTGGCAATCTTGTGGCTCCAGCCATCATGCCGTGATGCGCATGCCACTTAACATTACAACAAATAACCATCTCATACATAATCTCATTATCATGCATGAAGAAGGATATACCACAATCATATGCAAACGTGTAAAACCAAGTTAGACATCCTCTAATCGGGTTGACATATTTTAATTACGTGGTTGCTAGGGTTTCCGGATAACACTAACTACCTACGTGCACAATCAAGGCGATAATTCTTGTTACTAGATTAACTTTCAGGGTGCGTGAAAGAAGAGAATTAATTAAAAATCTTGTCACTTCTACTTCTTGAGCTTGCGTTGAGTTTTACCTTGAAGAGGAAAGGATGATGAAGTAAAGTAGAGATAAGTATTTCCCTTAGTTAAGAACCAAAGTATTAATCCAGTAGGAGGAACACACAAGTCCCCAATAGACACACCTGCGCAAACTAACAAATACTTGCACACAACGCGAAAAAGGGGTTGTCAATCCCTTCACGGTCACTTGCAAGGATGATATCTGATAGAGATTGATATAAAAGATAAATAAAATTGCAAAATAAGGTAAATATAAATAAATTGCAGCAAGGTATTTTGGGGTTTTTGGTTTTATAGATCTGAAAAAATATGATGAAAAATAGACCCGGGGGCCATAGGTTTCACTAGAGGTTTCTCTCTTGAAAGAACACATACGGTGGGTTAACAAATTATTGTTGAGTAATTGATAGAAAAGCGCATAGTTATGACGATATCCAAGGCAATGATCGTGAACATAGGCATCACGTCCATGACAAGTAGACCCACTCATGCCTGCATCTATTACTATTACTTCACACATCGACCGCTATCCAGCATGCATCTAGTGTATTAAATTAACAAGAATGGAGTAACGACGTAAGCAAGATGACATGATGTAGAGGGATAGATCCAATCAATATGGCAAAAAAAACCATCTTTTTATCCTTAGTGGCAACAATACAAATACGTGCCTCGCTACCCCATCTGTCACTGGGTGAGGACACCGCAAGATTGAACCCACTACAAAGCACCTCTCCCATTGCAAGAAAAACCAATCTAGTTGGTCAAACGAAGTCAAAAGATCGGAGAGAAATACAGAACTATCTTAATCATGCATAAAAGAGTTCAAAGAAGACTCAAATAATATTCATATATAATCTGATCGTAAATCCACAATTGATAGGATCTCAATAAATGCACCACAAAAGAAGATTGCATCGAATAGATCTCCAAGAACATCGAGGAGAACATTGTATCGAAGATCAAAGAGAGAGAATAAGCCATCTAGCTACTAGCTATGGACTCGTAGGTCTGTGATAAACTACTCACACATCATCGGAAGGGCGGCAAGGTTGGTGTAGAGGCCCTCTATGATCGAATCCCCCTCCGGTAAAGTGCTGGAAAAGGCCCCAAGATGGGACCTCACGAGAACAAAAGCTTGCGGCGGCAAAAAAGTATTTTTGGTGTGCCTCTGGTATACGGGGAATATTTGGGTATTTATGGAGCTGAGATTAGGGATAGAAGTGCCACAACGGGCCCACAAGCCTGGGGGCGCGACCCCCCTAGGCCGCGCCCCATAGGCTTGTGGCCCAACATGGCTCTTCTGGACTCCTCCTGAAGCATCCTGGGTGTCTTCTTGTCCAAGAAAAAGCGTCAAAAAGTTTCGTTTCGTTTGGACTTCGTTTGGTGTTGATTTTCTGTAAAAGACAAAAATAAGGAAAACAACAACAACTAGCACTGGGCACTAGGTTAATAGGTTAGTCCAAAAAGTTATATAAAATAGCACCATAATGCATATAAAACATTCAAGATGGATAATATAATAGCATGGAACAATCAAAAATTATAGATACGTTGGAGACGTATTAATCACCCCCACTAAACTTCGTCTAATACACGTGACCGCCTAGAAGATCGTTCATCTTCATTGCCCTCTTGTGTACGCGACGGTTCACTACTCTTGACTATGATGAAGCCCAAGGAACTATTAGCAGATCCTGAACAACTAGAACCGATCGATTGTTAGAATGTTGTAAAAGCGAGATCATGCCGTCAATGAACTGAACCGAAGCAACAATCAAGGGAAGCATAGCAAGAACATCAAACCCTCATTGATATGTTATCTAGGTCAAAACCTGCATCTTGATACGTCAATTTGCATCATGTTTTCCAACTGTTATTTATGATGTTTTTATGCATAATAATGCCTTTTGGAGTAATTCTAATGCTTTTTCTCTCATAATATGCAAGGTACACTCAAAGAGGGAGAATTCCGGCAGCTGGAAATCTGGACCTGAAAAAGCTACGTCGGGCCACCTATTCTACACAACTCCAAACAAGCTGAAACTTTATGGAGTTTTTTTATGGAATATACGATGAATATTGGAGCAAATAAGTACCAGAGGAGGCCACCCTGGTGAGCACAACACACCAGGGCGTGCCTGGGCCCCCAGGCGCGCCCTGGTGGGTTGTGCTCATCCAGGCCCACCTTCGGTGCCCATCTTGTGGTATCTAAGTCATTTTGACCTAGAAAAAATAAGGAGGGGACTTTCGGGACGGAGCGCTGCCGTCTTGATGCGGAACTTGGGCAGGAGCACTTTTTCCCTTCGGTGGAGCGATTCCGCCGGAGGAACTTCCCTCCCGGAGGGGAAAATCATCGTCATGATCATCACCAACAACTCTCCCATCTTGGGGAGGGCCATCTCCATCAACATCTTCAACAGCACCATCTCCTCTCAAACCCTAGTCCATCTCTTGTGTTCAACACCGGAACTATAGATTGGTGCTTGTGGGTGACTAGTAGTGTTGATTACATCTTGTAGTTGATTGCTATATGGTTTATTTGGTGGAAGATTATATATTCAGATCCATTATGCTATTTAATACCCCTCTGATCTTCAGCATGATTATCATTTGTGAGTAGTTACTTTTGTTCTTGAGGTCATGGGAGAAATCATGTTGCAAGTAATCATGTGAACTTGATATGTGTTCGATATTTTGATAGTATGTATGTTGTGATTCCCTTAGTGGTGTCATGTGAAAGTCGACTACATGACACTTCACCATATTTGGGCCTAAGGGAATGCATTGTGGAGTAGTTATTAGATGATGGGTTGCGAGAGTGACAGAAGCTTAAAACCTAGTTTATGCGCTATTTTGTAAGGGACCGATTGGATCCAAATGTTTAATGCTATGGTTAGAATTTATTCTTAATACTTTTCTCGTAGTTGCGGATGCTTGCGAGGAGGTTAATCATAAGTAGGAGGTTTGTTCAAGTAAGAACAATACCTAAGCACCGGTCCACCCACATATTAAATTATCAAAGTAGCGAACACGAATCGAACCATGATGAAAGTGACTAGATGAAATTCCCGTGTACCCTCAAGAACGCTTTGCTTATTATAAGAGACTATTTTGGCCTGTCCTTTGCCTCAAAAGGATTGGGCTATCTTGCTGCACTTTTGTTACTACTATCATTACTTGCTGGTTACAAATTATCTCGCTATCAAACTATCCTATTACTCACAATTTCAGCACTGGGAGACATTACCTTGCCGAAAACCACTTGTCATTTCCTTCTCCTCCTCATTGGGTTTGACACTCTTACTTATCGAGAAGAGCTAAAATTGACCCCCTATACTTGTGGGTCATCAAGGCTATTTTTTGGCGCCGTTGTCGGGTAGTGAAGCGCCTTTGGTAAGTGGAATTTGGTAAGGAAACATTTAAATAATGTGCTGAAATTTACTGTCACTTGTTACTATGGAAAACAATCCTTTGAGGTTTGTTCGGTGTATCTTCACCTAGACAGGAACCACAATTAGCTACCCCTCAACCTAGTACACCTACTGAAAATATTGAATATGAAATTCCTTCAGGTATGATAGAACAACTGCTAGCTAATCCTTATGCAGGAGATGGAACCAAACATCCCGATATGCACCTGATATATGTGGAACAAATTTGTGGATTGCTTAAGCTTGCAGGTTTACCCGGAGATGATGTTAAGAAGAAGGTTTTCCCTTTATATTTGAAGGGAAAAGCATTGGCATGGTATAGGCTATGCGATGATATTGGATCTTGGAATTGGAATCGACTGAAATTGGAGTTCCACCAAAAAAATTATCCTATGCATCTAGTTCATCGTGATCGAAATTATATAGGGATATTTAAATTAGTGCCCCTGGTTCCTTAGTTGTGCTCACTTTTCCCCACGCTCCAAATGTTTGCTCAC
Source organism: Aegilops speltoides (assembly GCA_021437245.1). Taxonomy (NCBI): domain Eukaryota; kingdom Viridiplantae; phylum Streptophyta; class Magnoliopsida; order Poales; family Poaceae; genus Aegilops; species Aegilops speltoides. The sequence continues at coordinate 5,456 of JAHHZJ010002248.1, forward strand.
TTTTCCCCTCTTCCTTAGCTGAAACTCTCACAAATGCTCATAGCGGGCGTTTGCCGTCTTGAACGTCCATTGACCGTTAATTGCTGACGAGTGGGGCCGAGTCTTCGTCTGACTGTTGCTTGCTGACGGGTGGGACCGCAAGGAGACACGTATTGGGCAGCTTGTCTGAATCTGAAACAGATCTAGACAGCCGCCTTTGCATCGCGCCGCCCGCCCCCTCCATGGCGTCGTTCCGTGTCCACCGCTGTTGTTTCCTCCACCCTATGCCCTTTTCCGTTCGTCAGCGACGCCGCGTCTCCGCCAGATATAGCCCACCTCCCCATCTGGGATTACATAGCGATGTTGAGTGAGGACGCCCGGAATGCAGTCGACCGTGGAGAGGATTGGGTCGAATCCGCGGCAGATAATTCATGGATTAAACCTGGGTAAGCATTGTTTCCTCTCGAATTGACGTTCTAAGTTGTATTGTAGGACGTATTTGACTTCTATTTGCTTGAATCGTTCGAATTTGTGCTCGATTTTACCCGGCTAACTGAAGCCTTTGTTTCCTTCCCCAACAAAATAGGATTGATCCCGCGCTGGCTTTCCGGCTGGCGATTAGAATGGAAACTAGTGTGCTGCGTGGTACTAAACCGCATTTGATTTCATCATTTTTCTATCCCAAAGTGGTAGAAACCAGCATATCTTTCAAAGATTTGCGAGCTGAGCTCCAAAACACCTATCCATGGAGTGATGCCGATGCTGTTGAACTGAATTACTTCAGCAGTGACGAGCAAAGATTTCTCCCACTAACTTGCGACGATCATATGCCGTTGCTTTTTGCTGGGATTGCTGGCTGCCGATTCGGTAAACTCCAAATCGATGTGCTTCAGCCACGTGCGTAAGCAGGCGAAGGGAAGGGAGTTCGACATCATCATGCGTGCTAATAGCCAGCACCCGGCACTCCTTGTAGGTCGACACCAAGTAAAGCAAGTGGTTCGTGGAGCCACAACATGCCTGCTGCCAATTCTGGTTCCGATTCAGCTGCTGCTTCTCGTGTACCTTTTGCAGTTGGTGTAGAAGAAGATGCAGAACCTGACGAGGCAGTGCCTACAAATGATGATGAAGACGAGATGATGTTTCCTGAACTGGTCGATGTAGCCAGTCAGCAAGCAGTGGATGGCGAATATTTGGAGGAGCCCATCAGCCAAGCTAGGTTTGATGACACTGACGATGAAGAGAAGGTGGAGAACATGGACAGCTTAATCGAGGATGAATACGATGGTGATGACATGCCAACAATTGAGTGGAACAGAGAAAAACATGAGCTTACTGTAGGTACCATTTTCCAATCAATGGTGGACTGTCGGAATGCAGTGACAACATGGTGCATTATATCTGAAAACACCTATAAGATCAAAAGGAGTGAGCCAGCAAGGTTCACAGTTTTTTGTCCATATCCTAGGTGTAGGTGGAAGTTGCATGCATCTCGTATGAGAAAGAGCAAATATATTCAGGTAATCCAAGTTTAGTTAGTAATTTAGTTTCAGATCGTTGAGTAAGGTTTCTTAACTGTTCTTTACCCTTTTATTTTGTTTCAGATAAAGAAAAACGCACACAAGCACATTTGTCCACCTGGAGGGGGAGGGGGGAAGGCCAAAACCAAGCTAGCAAAAACTAGGTGGGTGGCAGATGCTATATTGGATTGGCTGAGAGAAGAACCTGGACTTGGTCTAACAGCACTCCATGGGAAGCTTTTTGAGAAGTACAAGATAGAAATTCCTTACATGAGAATTTTCAATGCTAGGGAAAAGGCTCTTGACAGAATTAATGGTCAATGGAATGATAGTTTTCAGCTGCTTTACACTTTCAAAGCTGAAATGGAGATGGCAAGTCCAGGGAGTGTTGTGGAGATTGACAAGCATACAGTTCCATTCAAAATAAAAAGGAAGTCATTTCAGAAGGAGTGCTTCACAAGGGCTTTTGTTTGTTTCAAGGCTTGCTAGCAGGGGTTTCTAGATGGTTGCAGGCCCTATTTGGCTGTAGATGCTACACATTTGACTGGAAGATGGAGAGGACAGCTAGTAGCAGCTTCTGCAGTTGATGGACACAACTGGCTATTCGATTGCATTTGGTGTGGTGGAGGCAGAGTCGAGGAAAGTTGGGTCTGGTTTACTGCAGCAGATTCTTGAACATTATAGGCACACCCCTGTGTTTAGCTATACACACAGATGCTTGCAAGGGTATAGAGAGTGCAGTGGAAATTGTATTCCCAGAGTGGAGCATAGGGAATGTATCGACACCTAGCGATAATTTCAAAAAGAAGTTCAAAGGTAAAGTTTATGATGAGAACTTATGGCCAGCATCATACACATGCAGCAAAAGGAAGCATGAACACCATTTGAGAGTGTTGTATGCTCAAAATCCTCTTGTGAAGGAGTACATGGATGCACATCATGGCAAGGTGTGGTCAAGAAGCAAATTCAACGAAATCTGCAAAGTAGATTATGTGACTAGTAACCTTGCAGAATGCTTCAATTCAAAGTTCAAGTCAGTGAAAGGGCTCTTGTTGTGCAAGCATTTGACAAGATGAGGCAAATGATCATGATAAAGATGGATCTTCGCAAAAGAATTGCAGAAACACAATATGTTGGTCATCAAATGCTCCCATCACTGATTAAGGCATTGCACTTGAAGGCAAGAGGACTGAAGATGAAATGTATTCGATCTGGTACATATGAGGGAGAGGTTACCTATACTGACACTAAAAATTGGGTATGGAGGTATCCTGTGATCCTAAGTACTAGAGAATGTAGTTGTAGGCAATGGCAGATCCGTGGGAAGCCATGCCTACATGCCCTACATTTGATGACCGTTATCGGGGGTGCAGATGGTGAAGTTGATCAATATTGCTCTGAGTATTTCTCTATTGCCAAATTTATGGCTGCTTATGCTGACAATGTGCCTGCACTATTGGGGAAAGATCAATGGAACATAGTAGATCCAGGGTTCAAACTCCACGCTCCTGTCATTACTAGACCACCAGGAAGACCAAGGAACTAGAGGATTAGAGCAGGTGAGGAGGGTCGTCTACCAAAGAAGCGTGCTTGCAAAAAATGTGGAGTTATGGGGCATATTGCTAGGCTTTGTACCAATGCAGTGGATGCATCATTTGGAGAGGAGGAAAGATGGACAGCAGCCAATGCTGAGGATAATGCAGCAGCAATGGAGACTGAAGATGCAGTGGAGAATGCAGCAGCAAATGAAGCAGTGGAGAATGCAGCAGCAAATGAAGCATCTTGGTATGTGTTTGCACCCTTTGTATAATGCAGCTACCTTTTTGTTTGCATTTGTTCTCTTTTTTGCCTATGGCTTATAATTTTATTTACCAGCTCTAGGGAGAAAAGGCCAAGAGATGAAGAAGTAGAAGATTTTGAAACCATGGCCTTTGATGGTTTTGAATCTATAAGAGAGGAAGAGGAGGGCGTAATTATTCCAATTGTGCCTTTAAAGATTACTGAACCCATAGATGACCGTCAAATGGTCGTCAAGTGCTCGGCGAGTGCAACTACTCCATCAGCACCTCCACGAGGAAAAGCCCAAGTAAAGCCCAAGATCAAAAGGAACAAGAGTCTGAAAGAAAAGAGCATCTCAACTAGGGAAACTAGGAGCAAGACGGTGAAGCCAGCTGCAAACACAAGGAGCAAGTCGAAAATTTGAATTAAGTTGTTGGGAAATGTATGTGTTGTCAATTTGAGGGCGAGTGGATCGCCTAAAACTTGGTAGATTTGTATTAAGATGTTGGCATCTTAAAACTTGGTAGATTTGAGCTACTGTGAAAACTTATCAGTTGTAATAATGTTGCTTCTACTTTGGTTTCTTATTTGAGTCAGAATTCAAATTTCCATCAAAATTTGAATTTAAATCAATATTTGAATTTGGGCCAAAATTTGGATCCGAGTCAAAGTTGAAGTTGAACATTGGAGGTTCATTGCTCTGTGCGATGTATTTGATCGAGCATTTGAAGTCCAATATTCATAGGTGAATAGTCCAAATGAGAAATGTGCTAGAAACGAGCTCGAAAGCTAGGGTAAACAGCCCTATTTGAAATCAAGTTTTTCTTGACCTAGCCTAAATGAGGCATATATATTTTTATTAACACTTGTTCCATATATATAGGGTAAAAACGAAGTCTCACTATTTATTGATTAATATTCATATTACTACTTTTTTGAAAAAATATGCTTTTATTTCAAAACCGTCAAATAACACGTTTTAGATTTGAAAATGAAAAAGTAAGTTCACATCCTTCTTACTCACTCCAAAATGAAGCTATGGAGATTTTTCTGATTTTTTTTAATTATTTTGAAAAAAAATTCAAACCCTAAACCCTCTCTCCCTATTCTACGAACTCTGAAAATGTTCATAGGTGATAGCTCATTTGTGTGAAGACTTTTTTCATGAAAATGACCTACACCAAGTTTATATTTTTTTCTCATAACCTTGTCACATATGGCGGCTATGTGCGCAAGAATTACAACATTTTGAATTTTTGGAATTTTTTAAAAACATTTGAACTTGATTTCGACAGATCACTTCAAAAAATGATTTTTCGAAAAAACGCCCCTATACCGAGTTTATATTTTTTATGGTAACTAGGTCTCATAAACAGAAGAACTATGTTTGTTTTATATTTTTGCGATTTTTTCTAATTTAGTTATGGCCATTTGAAATCTGGTCAAACCCTAATAACCCCGTTGACTCGCTCATAACCCCGCAGAAATGCTCCAAACCCTAGCGTCGAACGTGCGCCGTCGGATCCTACCAAGCGTCAAACACCACCCGTCAGATGTAGGGCAGGCATGCGCGATCCGCGTGATCCATCTGATTAGCTCTTGACTTTGTCCTTCTCGGTTTTTACGATCTGCCCCACTTTACATATGAAATTGTATTTTTCGCACATGACCACCACATGTCAGTGTTAAGAGTTGGTTCAAATATTCAAACCGCAAAATACAATGTGGTAAATCATCAATATAGCTTCCCCTTCTCCTCTTCTCCATCTAACAGACAAAGGCATCGAGCAGATCGAGCAATTCCTCTGTTTCTTTCCCCATCTTCTCGTTCTTCTTCCTCTCAAGCAACTCCTCTGTTTCTTCCTCTCGGGCGATATGTCGACCTCCTCGTCAGCCCCCCGTTCCACGTGGCCGGTGTATGGTCCAAAGGTCGATGACTCGATGCCTGACGCCCACTTGATTGCGCTTAAGCGGTTGACTTCAAGGAGGAGAAGAATGGGAACTTTGGGGCGAGTTAAATCAAATGCGAGAGCAAGCCGGAGGGCAGGTTAGATCTGAGTTTTCCTCGCATCCTTTATCTCTAATTTCTCAAAAAATCTGTCAGATTTGAATTTAGGATACATGATTTCATTTTTAGATCGTGAAGAAATGCCACCATTTCGAGTGGATGGATGATTACATCCAGAGGCTTCAAGGGTCGGGCTTGCTGGATTCGAGGGGGAATGCAATCCGAGAGTCCAATTTGCCCCATGACAGTGCTGCTCCGGCAGCAGCAGCGCGTCCGGAATACCCGACGGCGTTCAAACTGAAGACGGAATTGAAGAAGATGAACAAGAACTTCAAGGAGCTTATTGAGTTGAAGAAGCAATCCAATCTGATAGCTTTAGGAATACTTGCTCTAGGAATTTTTTACTTGATGGCCATCTCTCGTTAGAGATGTTTGTCTACTGTTTAGTGCAACTGTTGATCTCTGAATGCAACTCTGTTTAGTGCAACTGTCGATCTCTGAATGTATGTAGTTTACTGTTATGTTTTGACACTTTTAGTTTCGGCAGAAGACAACTACCAGTTCAGTGATAGGATTATTTTGTTAGCTAATAACCTCGAGTGTTGGATCATACCCTAGCTTGTCAGATGATGATGAAGCGATGACTTGAGCAGCACAAGGGATATACATCAAGTTCATCTCTTCTCTCTCGCACTTGCCAAACTTTTGTCCTCGAGTTTGTCAGTTCTGCTAGAAAAAAACCTAGTTCGCGGGCCCAAAGAGAATCAAGCTGCAATAGGCCCACAAAGGATAAATGAGGCCCAGAAACAAGTGATGTTTCTTTTTTTGTTTAGGAATGATTGCTTTGTTCTTTCTTGTTTCTGATTGATTTTTTCATTAATTTGATTGCCCAATCTCTTCTATTTCATTGAGGAATTTTTTTGGCTTTCCTTTATGGGTCCCTTCACTTTTTTTGATTTGATTTCTCTTCACCGTATTTGCTTTTGTTTTGCTTTCTCACAACCTGGCTTAGTTTGGCAGTGGAGTAATTTTAGAATCAAAGTATTTGCAAACATCGGTATTATTATGCCTAGCAAACCAATACTTCAGTATTGGAAAAAGAGGTCCAACCTTCTTTTTTATATACTTCAAAAATAGTGTAGTTTTCTAGATATTAAAGTATATAAAACTACACTTTTGACCAAAGTATTTGATACTTCAATATTTCTAGAAACCAAAGTATTCTTGGAATACCTAAAAGATACAGAGCTCCCAAACCAAAGCCGTGTACAATATGTTCTTATTTTTAGAAGTCATCTATAAACACATCATTTTTAGTTAGTTTGGTTAATTTTGCCCATGTCAATTAGCCGTGTCTAAACATGGGACAAACAAAATACAAACATAACAAATCATTAATATAACACACATAACTTAACTTAGATAGAGTTGCTAGGGCAACACAAGTTCTTACATATAACACGGCACCAATACATATAACACATAACTTAACTTAGATAGATAGGGTAGCTAGCTAGGGCAAGACACACACACCAAACTCACACTACATAGTAGTAGGGTAGCTAGGGCAACACCGCCATGTCTTCACCGTCGTCTTCACCTTAACCACCGGCTTCACCATCTTCGTCGCCGCCGACTTCAGTACTCCTCCTCCTCAAGGCCGTTGTCGCCGACGTAGTACGGGAGGCTGTGCATGCGGTTGCGAGCGGGGAAGACGCTTTCGAAGTCGGTGAAGATGTTATAGGTCGTGAATGCGATGAACTCACACCCACACCAATACACCTTGCCGAGCAGGTAGTAGGCATCGAACCTGTTGGTGAAGTGGACGACGAGCCCTACCACTGGAGCGTTGGCGTGGGGCCGCTGCTCCACGAGGTTGAACATGGGCGGTGAGCCCGCCGGGAGGTGGTGGAAGCCCGCACGGAGGAACCCCCGTGCAAGCTCAGTGCTTCCCCTCCAGCGGGAGAACGCCTACACACGGAGGGATTCCTCGACAACGACGTTGGCGGGGTACCGCCGTTCCGGCACGGTGGGCGGCGCTTGGAACGTCGGCCCATTGTACTGCATCTTGCTCGCTTCGCTGAGTGGAACGGCTTTGGCTTTTGGGGGAAGAAGAGAAGTTGGAGGCGCAGATAGATCTGTAGAAGAAGAGGCAATGAAGGGCAGTTTAAATAGCCGGGGGAGACAAAGTGGGTACACGCGCAACCGGCGTAGATGGTGACTCAGTCTGTGCGTGAACCGATGCGATCATCAATTTGTGAACGTGAATCGATGCGAGCGTGCTTTGCGTGCTCTGCGTTGGCGGCTGCCTGCCTCCCCCTTCTGCGTGCTCTGCGTTGGCGGCTGCGTGCCTTCCATTCACGAGCGTGCGTGTAGCCTGCGGCGTGAACTAATGCCTCGACATATGGATGCGACCGTGCGTGCAGCCTGCCCCTTCTGCCACCGACACGTATGGCTGCTACGCGGAAATGACGCTGCGGAGCGACTGAATCCACCGGCAACCGTGTGGCATGGATCGATGCGTGCGTGTCGGCGTGCATGCATGCGATTAGGTCTAGGTCACTAGATGCGTGCGTGGCGGTGTTCGCATGCATAGCAGGCTACATCGATGCCGAAGCCGGGCATGCATTGCAAGCTGCATCCATCCATAGCAGGCTTTTTTAATTGGGCTCCCTTTTTAATTTATTACCAGCCAACTAATGGGCCCATCCTATGAACACAAACACGGCCCAACCAGCGAAGCCACAGCCACAGTCAACAGAGTCCAATTTGTCTCAAAAAAAAAGTCAACATAGTCCAACGTGGCCCCACAAGTCAGTTAACGGCCAAGACGGCAAATGTCTGTTATGAACATTTATGAGAGTTTCAGCTAAGGGAATGGGGAAACGTGAGCAAAAGTTTGAAGCGTGGGGAAAACTGAGCACAACTAAGGAATTGGGGGCACAGATGGAATAAGCCCAATTATATATATAATTTTTGGCCTCGTGAAGGAGAAAGTAAAGCTCTAGCTTGGGGAGGCTTAAGTCAATGTTATATTCATGCCCCAATCATGATCTCTCAAGAGAAATTATTATTCAGAATTTTTATGCTCGGCTTTCTCATAATCATCAATCCATGCTTGATACTTCTTATGTTGGTTCTTTTATGAAGAAGAATATTGAATTTCGGTGGGATCTTTTACAAAGAATTAAACGCAACTCTGAAGATTGGGAACTCGACGAAGGTAAGGAGTCAGGTATTAAACTTAAGTATGATTATGTTAAATCTTTTATGCATACCGATGCTTTTCAAAAGTTTAGCACTAAATATGGACTTGGTTCTGAGATAGTAGCCTCCTTTTGTGAATCATTTGCTACTCATGTTGATCTCCCTAAAGAGAAGTGGTTCAAATATCACCCACCTATTAAAGAAGAAATTAAAGAACCGGTACTAGCTAAAGAGGAAGCTATTATTTATAATATTGATCCAGTTATTCCTACTGCTTATATTGAGAACCACCTTTCCCTGATAGGATAAAGGAACATGCTAAAGTTTCAACTGTGATCAACAAAAGTTATATTAGAACACCTAAACCTGATGAAAAAATCAAAGTAGAGCCTAGTGTTGCTATGATTAAAGATCTCCTAGAAGAAAATATGGATGGGCATGTTTTTTACTTCTATGAAGAAGCTACTAGAATTGCCAAACCCGATAAAAAGGATAAACATAGACATGTTGTCGGCATGCCTGTTGTCTTTGTTAAAATAGGAGATCACTGTTATCATGTTTTATGTGACATAGGTGCTAGCGTGAGTGCTATTCCCTTTACCGTATATCAAGAAATTATGAATGACATAGCACCCGCAGAGATAGAAGACATAGATGTTACTATTAAACTTGCTAATAGAGGTACTATATCACCAATTGGGATTGTTAGAGATGTTGAAGTCTTGTGTGGGAAAATAAAATACCCTGCAGATTTTCTTATTCTTGGTTCCCCACAAGATGACTTTTGTCCCATTATCTTTGGTAGCCTTTCTTGAACACTGTTAATGCTAAAATAGATCGTGAGAAACAAATTGTTGGTGTTAGCTTTTGTGATGAGTCTCATGAGTTTAATTTCTCCAAGTTTAGTAGAAAGCTTCATAAAAAAGAATTTCCTAGTAAGGATGAAATAATTGGTCTTGCTTCTATTGATGTGCCTCCTACTGATCCTTTAGAACAATATTTGCTAGACCATGGAAATGATTTACATATGCATGAAATAAATGAAATAGATGATATTTTCTTTGAACAATGTCCTCTGCTTAAACACAATTTTCCTATTGAAACTTTAGGAGGTCCTACTCCGCCTAAAGGTGATCATGTGTTTAAATTAAAACAATTGCCAGATACTTTTAAATGTGCTTATCTTGATGGAAAGAAGATATATCCTATTATTATTAGTGCTAATCTTTCAGAACATGAAGAAGAAAGATTATTTGAAGTTCTAAGGAAGAACCGAGCTGCTATTGGATATACTCTTGATAATTTAAAGGGCATTAGTCCCACTCTATGTCAGCACAATATTAATACGGAACCTGATGCTAAACCCGTTGTTGATCACCAACATCGGTTAAATCCGAAGATGAAGGAAGTGGTAAGAATGGAAATATTAAAACTTCTAGAAGCAGGTATAATCTATCCTATAGCTGATAGTAGATGGGTAAGTCCCGTTCATTGTGTCCCTAAGGAAGGAGGTATCACTGTTGTTCCTAACGATAAGAATGAACTTATTCCACAAAGAATTGATACATGCTATAGAATGGTAATTGATTTTAAAAAATTAAACAAAGCAACTAGAAAAGATCATTACCCTCTGCCTTTTATCGATCAAATGCTAGAAAGATTATCTAAGCACACACATTTTTGCTTCCTTGATGGATACTCTGGTTTTTCACAAATACCTATTTCTCAACCTGATCAAGAAAATACCACTTTCACTTGTCCCTTTGGAACTTATGCTTATAGACGTATGCCTTTTGGTTTATGCAATGCACCTGCTACCTTTCAAAGATGTATGACTGCTATATTCTCTGACTTTTCTGAAAAGATTGTTGAGGTTTTCATGGATGACTTCTCTGTTTATGGGAAGTCTTTTGATGATAGTTTAGGCAATCTTGATCGAGTTTTGCAGAGATGCGAGCAAACAAATCTTGTCTTTAATTGGGAGAAATGCCACTTATGGTTAATGAAGGTATTGTCTTGGGTCATAAAATTTCTGAACGAGGTATTGAAGTGGACAAAGCTGATGCAATTGAGAAAATACCATGTCCTAAAGATATCAAAGGCATTCGTAGTTTTCTAGGTCATGCTGGTTTCTATAGGAGATTTATCAAAGACTTTTCTAAAATTTCTAGGCCTCTTACAAATCTTTTGCAAAAGGATGTCCCTTTTGTCTTTTATGATGATTGTTTAGAAGCCTTCGAAACACTCAAGAAAGCCTTAATTTCTGCACCTATTGTTCAACCACCTGATTGGAACTTACCTTTTGAAATTATGTGTGATGCTAGTGATTATCCTGTTGGTGATATTCTAGGACAAGAGTTGATAAGAAACTGAATGTTATTAATTATGCTAGTAAAACCCTAGAAAGTGCTCAAAGAAATTATGCAACTACTGAAAAAGAATTTCTAGCGGTGGTGTTTGCTTGTGATAAATTTAGATCTTACATTGTTGATTCCAAAGTAATTGTTCACACAAATCATGCTGCTATAAAATATCTTATGGAAAAGAAAGATGCTAAACCTAGACTTACTCGATGGGTTCTCTTGCTACAAGAATTTTATTTACATATTGATACGTCTTCAACATATCTATAATTTTTTATTGTTCCATGCTATTATAGCACCCGTTTTGGATGTTTATGGGCTTTACTTTACACTTTTATATCATTTTTGGGACTAACCTACTAACCGGAGGCCCAACCCGTAACTGTTTTTTTGCCTATTTCAGTGTTTCGAAGAAAAGGAATATCAAATGGAGTCCAAACGGAATGAAACCTTCGAGAGCGTGATTTTTGGAACGAACGTGCTCCAGAGGACTTGGAGTGGAAGTCCAGCAACAGCCGAGGCGGCCATGAGGGTGGAGGGTGCCCCCCCCACTACTGGGCGCGCCTCCCTATCTCGTGGGCCCCTCGGGCGTCCACCGACCTACTTCTTCCTCCTATATATACCCATGTACCCCGAAAACATCAGGGGAGCCAACGAAAACCTAATTCCATCGTCGCAACCTTCTATATCCGCGAGATCCCATCTTGGAGCCTTCGTCGGTGCTTTGCCGGAGGGGGAATCGACCACGGAGGGCCTCTACATCATCTCAAGGCCTCTCCGATGAGTTGTGAGTAGTTTACCACAGACCTTCGAGTCCATAGTTATTAGCTATATGGCTTCTTCTCTCTCTTTGAATCTCAATACAAAGTTCTCCTTGATCTTCTTGGAGATCTATTCGATGTAACTCTTTTTGCGGTGTGTTTGTCGAGATCCGATGAATTGTGGGTTTATGATCAAGTTTATCTATGAGAAATATTTGAATCTCCTCTGAATTCTTTTATGTGTGATTAAGTTATCTTTGCAAGTATCTTCGAATTATTAGTTTGGTTTGGCCTACTAGATTGATCTTTCTTGCAATGGGAGAAGTGTTTAGCTTTGGGTTCAATCTTGCGGTGTCCTTTCCCAGTGACAGCAGGGGCAGCAAGGCATGTATTGTATTGTTGCCATCGAGGATAAAAAGATGGGGTTTATATCATATTGCATGAGTTTATCCCTCTACATAATGTCATCTTTCTTAATGCGTTACTCTGTTCTTTATGAACTTAATACTCTAGATGCATGCTGGATAGCGGTCGATGTGTGGAGTAATAGTAGTAGATGCAGGCAGGAGTCGGTCTACTTGTCACAGACGTGATGCCTATATACATGATCATGCCTAGATAATCTCATAATTATTCTCTTTTCTATCAATTGCTCGACAGTAATTTGTTCACCCACCGTAATACTTATGCTATCTTGAGAGAAGCCACTAGTGAAACCAATGGCCCCTAGGTCTATCTTTTATCGTATAAGCTTTCAATCTACTTTTATTTGCATCTTTACTTTTCCAATCTATATTATAAAATACCAAAATATATTTATCTTATCATATTATCTCTATCAGATCTCCCTTTCGCAAGTGGCCGTGAAGGGATTGACAACCCATTTATTGCGTTGGTTGCGAGTTCTTGTTTGTTTGTGTAGGTGCGCGGCACTTTTGAGGAGCCTCCTACTGGATTGATACCTTGGTTCTCAAAAACTGAGGGAAATACTTACGCTACTATTGCTGCATCACCCTTTCCTCTTCAAGGAAAACCAATGCAAGATCAAAACGTAGCAAGAAGGATTTCTGGCGCCGTTGCCGGGGAGGTCTTCGCTGAAGTCAAGCCATACCAAGTACACATCACAAACTCATCTCCCTCGCACTTACATTATTTGTCATTTGCCTCTCGTTTTCCTCTCCCCCACTTCACCCTTGCCGTTTTATTCGCCCTCTCTTTCCCAATCTCCTCTCTCTTTCGCTTGCCTTTTTGTTTGCTTGTGTGTTGGATTACTTGTTGCGATGGCGCAAGATAATACCAAATTCTATGACTTTTCCAATACCAATAATAATGATTTCCTTAGTACTCCAATTGCTCCTCTTAATGATGTTGAGTCTTGTGAAATCAATGCTGCTTTGCCGAATCTTGTTATGAATGATCAATTCTCTGGCCTTCCTACTGAAGATGCATCTACCCATCTAAACAACTTTGTTGATTTGTGTGAGATGCAAAAGAAGAAAGATACGTATAATGATATTGTTAAATTGAAGTTATTTCCGTTTTCACTTAGAGATCGTGCTAAAGTTTGGTTTTCGTCTTTGCCTAAGAATAGTATTGATTCGTGGAATAAGTGCAGAGATGCTTTTATCTCTAAGTATTTTCCTCCCGCTAAGATCATCTCTCTTAGGAACGATATTATGAATTTTAAACAACTTGATCATGAGCATGTTGCCCAATCTTGGGAAAGAATGAAATTGATGATTCGCAATTGCCCTACTCATGGTTTGAATTTATGGATGATCATACAAAAATTTTATGCCGGATTAAATTTTGCTTCTAGAAATCTTTTAGATTTGGCCGCGGGAGGCACGTTTATGGAAATCACCTTAGGAAATGCTACCAAACTTCTTGATAATATTATGGCTAATTATTCCCAATGGCACACCGAAAGATCTACTAGTAAAAAAGTGCATGCTATAGAAGAAATTAATGTTTTGAGTGGGAAGATGGATGAACTTAAGAAATTATTTGCTACTAAGAGTGCTTCTATTGATCCCAATGATATGCCTTTGTCTACTTTGATTGATAATAATAATGAATCCATGGATGTGAATTTTGTTGGTAGGAATAATTTTGGTAACAATGCTTATAGAGGAAACTTTAATCCTAGACCGTTCCCTAGTAATACCTCTAATAATTATGGAAATTCCTACAATAATTCTTATGGTAATTTTAATAAGATGCCCTCTGATTTTGAGAATAGTGCGAAAGAATTTATGATCTCTCAAAAGAATTTTAATGCCTTGCTTGAAGAAAAATTGCTTAAAGTTGATGATTTGGCTAGGAACATTGATAGACTTTCGCTTGATGTTGATTCTTTGAAACTTAGATCTACTCCTCCTAAGCATAATATCGATGAGTATCTCAAAGCTATGAGAATTTCCATTGATGAGTGCAAAGAAAGAACCGCTAGATTGCGTGCTAAGAAAGGTTGCTTTGTAAAAGCGTGTTCTTATAGTTTCCATGAAAATAATGATGAAGATCTAAAAGTTATTGATGTGTCCCCTATTAAATCTTTGTTTTGCAAATGAATCTTAATAATTATGGGACTGGAGATGAGTCAACTTTAGTTAAAAGGCGTCCCAGTGATTCGGAGTTCTTAGATCTTGATGCTAAATTTGGTAAAAGTGGGATTGGAGAGGTCAAGACTTTAAATAGCATTGAACCCACTATCTTGGATTTCAAGGAATTTAATTATGATAATTGTTCTTTAGAAGATGTATTTCCTTGTTGCAATCCGTTGTGAATTCTCCTCATGCTTATAGTCAAAATAAAGCTTTTACCAAACATATTGTTGATGCCTTGATGCAATCTTATGATGAAAAACTTAATTTGGGAGTTTCTATACCTAGAAAACTTTATGATGAGTGTGAACCTACTATAAAGATTAAAATTAAAGATCATGAGTGTTATGCTTCGTGTGATTTGGGTGCCAGTGTTTCCACGATTCCGAAAACTTTATGTGATATTCTAGGCTTCCATGATCTTGAAGATTGCTCTTTAAATTTGCACCTTGCGGATTCCACCATTAAAAAGCCAATGGGAAGGATCAATGATGTTCTCATTGTTGCAAATAGGAACTTGGTGCCCGTAGATTTTATCGTTCTTGATATAGATTGCAATTTTTCTTGTCCTATTATTCTTGGTAGACCTTTCCTTAGAACAATTGGTGCGATTATTGATATGAAGGAAGGGAATATTAGATTCCAATTCCCATTAATGAAAGGCATGGAGCACTTTCCTAGAAAGAAAGTAAAATTACCTTATGAATCTATCATGCGAGCTACTTATGAATTGAGTGCCAAGGATGGCACTACTTAGATCTATCCTCGCTTTTATGCCTAGCTAGGGGCGTTAAATGATAGCGCTAGTTGGGAGGCAACCCAATTTTATTTGTGTTTTTTTGCTTCTGTTTAGTAATATATTTTGCATCTACCTTCTGTTTAGATGTGTTTTTATGTTTTAATTAGTGTTTGTGCCAAGTAGAACCTATAGGATAACCTATGGTGATAGTTAATTTGATTCTGCTGAAAAACAGAAACTTTGCGCGCACAAAAATAATTTTAGTAATTCACAAAAATGTGCTTTTGTGTTGATTCTTTTTGCTGTAGATATAGAAAAATTGCCTAGGACTTCCTATTTTGGTAGGATTTTTAGAGTTCCAGAAGTATTCGAGAGTTCTGATTGCTCTGACTATTGCTTTTTGATGATTCTGTTTTTCGTGTGTTGTTTGCTTATTTTGATGCATCTATGGCTAGTATTAAGTGGTATGAACCATAGAGAAGTTGGAATATAGTAGGTTTAACACCAATATAAATAAAGAATGAGTTCATTACAGTACCTTATGTGGTGGTTTTTCTTTCTTTCACTAACGGAGCTTATGAGTTTTCCTGTTGAGTTTTGTGTTGTGAAGTTTTCAAGTTTTGGGTAAAGATTTGATGGATTATGGAATAAGGAGTGGCAAGAGCCTAAGCTTGGGCATTCCCATGGCACCCCAAGATATTCAAGAATAGCAAAAAGCCTAAGCTTGGGGATGCCCCGGAAGGCATCCCCTCTTTCGTCTTCATTCATCGGTAACTTTACTTGGAGCTATATTTTTATTCGCCACATGATATGTGTTTTGCTTGGAGCGTCTTGTATGATATTAGTCTTTGCTTTTTAGTTTACCACAATCATCCTTGTTGTATACACCTTTTGGGAAGAAGCCCACTTGATTGAAATTTATTAGAATATTCTATGTGCTTCACTTATATCTTTTGAGCTTGATAGTTTTTGTTCTAGTGCTTCACTTATATCTTTTAGAGCACGGCAGTGGCTTAATTTTGAAGAAATTGTTGATCTCTCATGCTTCACTTATATTATTTTGAGAGTCTCTTAGAACAGCATGGTATTTGCTATGGTTATAAAATTGGTCCTAGAATGATGGGCATCCAAGTTGGGTATAATAAAAACTATCATAGAAAGTGAATTGGATGCTATGATCAATTTGATACTTGATAATTGTTTTGAGATATAGAAGTGATAATATTAGAGTCATGCTAGTTGGGTGATTATGAATTTAAAGAATACTTGTGTTGAAGTTTGTGATTCCCGTAGCATGCATGTATGGTGAACCGCTTTGTGATGAAGTTGGAGCACAATTTTATTTATTTATTGTCTTCCTTATGAGTGGCGGTCGGGGACGAGCGATGGTCTTTTCCTACCAATCTATCCCCCTAGGAGCATGCACGTAGTACTTTGTTTTCAATGACTTGTAGATTTTTGCAATAAGTCATGAGTTCTTTATGACTAATGTTGAGTCCATGGATTATACGCACTCTCACCCTTCCACCATTGCTAGCCTCTCTTGTGCCACGCAACTTTTGCCGGTACCATACACCTACCATTTACCTTCCTCAAAACAGCCACCATACCTACCTATTATTGCATTTCCATAGCCATTCCGAGATATATTGCCATGCAACTTTCCACCGTTTCGTTTATATGACACGCATCATCATTGTCATATTGCTCTTTGCATGATCATGTAGTTGACATTGTATTTGTGGCAAGACCACCTTCATAATTTTCATACATGTCACTCTAGATTCATTGCATATCCAAGTACACCACCGGAGGCATTCATATAGAATCATATCTTGTTCTAAGTATTGAGTTGTAATCTTGAGTTGTAAGTAAATAAAAGTGTGATGATCTTCATTATTAGAGCATTGTCCCAGTGAGGAAAGGATGATGGAGACTATGATTCCCCCACAAGTCGGGATGAGGCTTCGGACTTGAAAAAAAGAAAGGCCAAAAAAATGAGAGAGAAAAGAGAGAAGGAACAATGCTACTGTCCTTTTTACCACACTTGTGCTTCAAAGTAGCACCATGATCTTCATGATAGAGAGTCTCCTATGTTGTCACTTTCATATACTAGTGGGAATTTTCATTATAGAACTTTGCTTGTATATTCCAATGATGGGCTTCCTCAAAATGCCCTAGGTCTTCGTGAGCAAGCGAGTTGGATGCACACCCACTTAGTTTCTTTTTTTGAGCTTTCATAAATTTATAGCTCTAGTGCATCCGTTGCATGGCAATCCCTACTCACTCACATTGATATCTATTAATGGGCATCTCCATAGCCCGTTGATACACCTAGTTCATGTGAGAGTATCTTCCTCCTTTTTTGTCTTCTCCACAACCACCATTCTATTCCACATATAGTACTATGTCCATGGCTCACGCTCATGTATTGCTTGAAAGTTGAAAAAGTTTGAGATTACTAAAGTATCAAACAATTGCTTGGCTTGTCATCGGGGTTGTGCATGATGAAATACTTTGTGTGATGAAGATAGAGCAACAGCCAGACTATATGATTTTGTAGGGATAACTTTCTTTAGCCATGTTATTTTGAGAAGACATGATTGCTTGATTAGTATACTTGAAGTATTATTATTTCTTATGTCAATATGAACTTTTATTTTGAATCATTTGGATCTGAACATTCATGCCACAATAAAGAAAATTACATTGAGAATTATGCTAGGTAGCATTCCACATCAAAAATTCTGTTTTTATCATTTACCTACTCGAGGACGAGCAGGAATTAAGCTTGGGGATGCTTGGTAGATCTCCAACGTATCTATAATTTTTTATTGTTCCATGCTATTATATTACCCGTTTTGGCTGTTTTTGGGCTTTACTTTACACTTTTATATCTTTTTTGAGATTATCCTACTAACCGGAGGCCCAGCCCGTATAGCTGTTTTTTTCCCTATTTCAGTGTTTCGAAGAAAAGGAATATCAAACGGAGTCCAAACGGAATGAAACCTTCAGGAGCGTGATTTTTGGAATGAACGTGATCCAGAGGACTTGGAGTGGAAGTCAAGCAACAGCCGAGGCGGCCACGAGGGTGGAGAGCGCCCCCCTCTGGGCGTGCCCCCCTATATCATGGGCCCCTCGAGCATCCACAGACCTACTTCTTCCTCCCATATAAATCCATTTACTCCGAAAACATCAGGGGAGCCAACGAAAACCTAATTCTGAAGGAAATATGCCCTAGAGGCAATAATAAAGTTATTATTTATTTTCTTATTTCATGATAAATGTTTATTATTCATGTGAGAATTGTATTAACCGGAAACATAATACATGTGTGAATACATAGACAAACATAGTGTCACTAGTATGACTCTACTTGACTAGCTCGTTAATCAAAGATGGTTAAGTTTCCTAACCATAGACATGAGTTGTCATTTGATTAACGGGATCACATCATTAGGAGAATGATGTGATTGACTTGACCCATTCCGTTAGCTTAGCACTTGATCATTTAGTATGTTGCTATTGCTTTCTTCATGACTTATACATGTTCTTATAACTATGAGATTATGCAACTCCCGTTTACCGGAGGAATACTTTGTGTGCTACCAAATGTCACAACGTAATTGGGTGATTATAAAGGTGTTCTACGGGTGTCTCCGAAGGTACTTGTTGGGTTGGCATATTTCGAGATTATGATTTGTCACTCCGATTGTCGGAGAGGTATCTCTAGGCCCACTCGGTAATGCACATCACTATAAGCCTTGCAATCATCGTAACTAATGAGTTAGTTGCAAGATGATGTATTACGGAACGAGTAAACAGACTTTCCGGTAACGAGATTGAACTAGGTATTGAGATACCGACGATCGAATCTCGGGCAAGTAACATACCGATGACAAAGGGAACAACGTATGTTTTTATGCGGTTTGACCGATAAAGATCTTTGTAGAATATGTGGGAGCCAATATGAGCATCCAGGTTCCGCTATTGGTTATTGACCGGAGACGTGTCTCGGTCATGTCTACATAGTTCTCGAACCCGTAGGGTCCGCACACTTAAAGTTCGATGACAGTTATATTATGAGTTTATGTGTTTTGATGTACCGAAGGTAGTTCAGAGTTCTGGATGAGATCGGGGACACGACGAGGAGTCTCGAAATGGTGGAGACGTAAAGATCGATATATTGGACGACTATATTCGGACTTCGGAAAGGTTCCGAGTGATCCGGGTATTTTTCGGAGTACCGGAGACTTACGGGAATTCGCCGGGGAGTATATGGGCCTTATTGGGCCATACGGGAATAGAGGAGAGAGGCCGAAAGGAAGCAGGCGCGCCCCCCCCCTCTGGTTCGAATTGGACAAGGGGTGCAGCTCCCTTTTCCTTCTCCCTCTCCCCCTCTTTCCTTCTCTCCTACTCCGGAAAGGAAAGGGTAATCCTACTAGGACTTGGGAGTCCTAGTAGGACTCCCCACACTTGGCGTGCCCCCTCTAGGGCCGGCCTCTCCCTCCCTCCTTTATATACGGGGGCAGGGGGGCACCTCTAGACACAACAATTGATCCTTGAGATCTATTAGCCGTGTGCGGTGCCCCCTCCACCATATTCCACCTCTATAATATCGTAGCGGTGCTTAGGCGAAGCCCTGCATCGGTAGAACATCATCATCGTCACCATGCTCTCGTGCTGACGGAAATATCCCTTGAAGCTTGGCTGGATCGGAGTTCGAGGGACGTCATCAAGCTGAACGTGTGCTGAACTCGGAGGTGCCGTGCGTTCGGTACTTGATCGGTCGGATCGTGAAGACGTACGACTACATCAACCGTGTTGTGCTAACGCTTCCGCTTACGGTCTACGAGGGTACGTGGACACACTCTCCCCTCTTGTTGCTATGCATCACCATGATCTTGCGTGTGCGTAGGAATTTTTTTGAAATTACTACGTTCCCCAATAGTGGCAGCCGAGCCAGGTTTTATGCGTAGATGTTATATGCACGAGTAGAACACAAGTGAGGTGTGGGCGATACAAGTCATACTGCTTACCAGCATGTCATACTTTGGTTCTACGGTATTGTTGGATGAAGCGGCCTGGACCGACATTATGCGTACGCTTACGCGAGACTAGTTCTACCGACGTGCTTTGCACACAGGTGGTTGGCGGGTGTCAGTTTCTCCAACTTTAGTTGAACCGAATGTGGCTACGCTCGGTCCTTGAGAAGGTTAAAACAACACTAACTTGACGAAATATCGTTGTGGTTTTGATGCGTAGGTAAGAACGGTTCTTTCTCAGCCCGTAGCAGCCACGTAAAACTTGCAACAACAAAGTAGAGGACGTCTAACTTGTTTTTGCAGGGCATGTTGTGATGTTATATGGTCAAGAAGTGATGCTATATTTTATTGTATGAGATGATCATGTTTTGTAACCAAGTTATCGGCAACTGGCAGGAGCCATATGGTTGTCGCTTTATTGTATGCAATGCAATCGCCCTGTAATTGCTTTACTTTATCACTAAGCGGTAGCGATAGTCGTAGAAGCAATAGTTGGTGAGACGGCAACGATGCTACGATGGAGATCAAGGTGTCGCGCCGGTGACGATGGTGATCATGACAGTGCTTCGGAGATGGTGATCACAAGCACAAGATGATGATGGCCATATCATATCACTTATATTGATTGCATGTGATTTTTAGCCTTTATACATCTTATTTTGCTTTGATTGACGGTATCATTATAAGATGATCTCTCACTAAATTTCAAGGTATAAGTGTTGTCCCTGAGTATGCACCGTTGTGAAAGTTCTTCGTGCTGAGACACCACATGATGATCAGGTGTGATAGGCTCTACGTTCAAATACAACGGGTGCAAAACATTTGCACACGCGGAATACTCAGGTTAAACTTGATGAGCCTAGCATATACAGATATGGCCTCGGAACACTAAGACCGAAAGGTCGGGCGTGAATCATATAGTAGATATGATCAACATAGTGATGTTCACCATTGAAAACTACTCCATCTCACGTGATGATCGGACATGGTTTAGTTAATTTGGATCATGTGATCACTTAGATGATTAGAGGGATGTCTCTCTAAGGGGGAGTTCTTAAGTAATATGATTAATTGAACTTTAATTTATCATGAACTTAGTCCTGATAGTATTTTGCAAATAATGTTGTAGATCAATAGCTCGCCTTGTTGTTTCCCTATGTTTTATATGTGTTCCTAGAGAAAACTAAGTTGAAAAATGATAGTAGCAATGATGCGGACTGGGTTCGTGATCTGAGGTTTATCCTCATTGCTGCACAGAAGAATTATGGCCTTGATGCACCGCTAGGTGACAGACCTATTGCAGGAGCAGATGCAGACGTTATGAACGTTTGGCTAGCTCTATATGATAGTTTAGTGCACCATGCTTAACAGCTTAGAATCGGGACTTCAAAGACGTTTTGAACATCATGGACCATATGAGATGTTCCAGGAGTTGAAGTTAATATTTCAAGCAAATACCCGAGTTGAGAGATATGAAGTCTCCAACAAGTTCTATAGCTAAAAGATGGAGGAGAATAGCTCAAGCAGTGAGCATGTGCTCAGATTGTCTAGGTACTACAATCGCTTGAATCATGTGGGAGTTAATCTTCCAGATAAGATAGTGATTGAAAGAGTTCTCTAGTCACCATCACCAAGTTACTGGAACTTCGTGATGAACTATAGTATGCAAGGGATGACAAAAATGATTCCCGAGCTCTTTGTGATGCTAAAGTCGACGAAGGTAGAAATGAAGAAAGAGCATCAAGTGTTGATGATTGACAAGACCACTAGTTTCAAGAAAAGGGCAAAGGGAAAGAAAGGGAACTTGAAGTAGAATGGCAAGCAAGTTGTCACTCCCGTGAAGAAGCCCAAAGATGGACCAAAGCCTGAAACGAAGTGCTTATACTGCAAAGGAAATGGTCACTGGAAGCGGAAAAGCCCTGAATATTTGGTAGATAAGAAGGATGGCAAAGTGAACAAGGGTATATTTGATATATAGGTTATTGATGTGTACCTTACTAGTGTTTATAGTAACCCCTGGGTATTTGATACTTGTTCGGTTGCTAAATATTAGTAACAAGAAATATGAGTTACAGAATAAATAGAGACTTGTTGAGGGTGAAGTGACGATGTGTGGTGGAAGTGGTTCCAAGATTGATATGATCATCATCGCACACTCCCTATACTTTCGGATTAGTGTTAAACATAAATAAATGTTATTTGGCGTTTGCGTTGAGCATGAATATGATTTGATCATGTTTATTGCAATACGGTTATTCATTTAAAGTCAGAGAATAATTGTTGTTCTGTTTACATGAATAAAATCTTCGATGGTCATACACCCAATGAAAATAGTTTGTTGGATCTCGATCGTAGTGATACACATATTCTTAATATTGATGCCAAAAGATGCAAAGTTGATAATGATAGTGCAATTTATTTGTGGCACTGCTGTTTGGGTCATATTGGTGTAAAGCGCATGAAGAAACTCCATTAAGATGGACTTTTGGAATCACTTGGTTATGAATCATTTGATGCTTGTGAACCGTGCCTTTTGGGCAAGATGACTAAAACTCCGTTCTCCGGAACAATGGAACGAGCTACTGACTTGATGGAAATAATACATACCGATGTATACGGTCCAATGAGTGTTGATGCTCGTGGCGGATATCGTTATTTTCTCACCTTCACAGATGATTTGAGCAGATATGGGTATATCTAGTTAATGAAGCACAAGTCTGAAACATTTGAAATGTTCAAAGAATTTCAGAGTGAAGTGGAGAATCATCGTAACAAGAAAATAAAGTTTCTACAATCTGATCGCAGAGACAAATATTTGAGTTACGAGTTTGGCCTTCATTTCAAACCAATGTGGAATAGTTTCACAGCTCACGCCACATGGAACACCACTGCGTAATGGTATGTCCGAACGTCATAACCGCACTTTA
This sequence comes from Aegilops speltoides, assembly GCA_021437245.1. Lineage (NCBI taxonomy): Eukaryota > Viridiplantae > Streptophyta > Magnoliopsida > Poales > Poaceae > Aegilops > Aegilops speltoides. Next base: position 28,384 of record JAHHZJ010002248.1, read on the forward strand.
TTGGATATGGTGCAATCTATGATGTATCTTACCGATTTACCACTGTTGTTTTGGGGTTATGCATTAGAGACAGCTGCAATCACTTTAAAAATGGCACCATCAAAATCCGTTGAGACGACGCCTTATGAACTGTGGTTTGGCAAGAAAACAAAGTTGTCGTTTCTTAAAGTTTGGAGTTGCGATGCTTATGTGAAAAGTTTCAACCTGATAAGCTCAAACCCAAATCGGAGAAATGCGTCTTCATAGGATACCCAAAGGAGACTGTTGGGTACACCTTCTAATCACAGATCCGAAGGCAAAATATTCGTTGCTAAGAATGGATCCTTTCTGGAGAAGGAGTTTCTCTCGAAAGAAGTGAGTGCGAGAAAAGTAGAACTTGATGAGGTAATAGTACCTTCTCCCGAATTGGAAAATAGTTCATCAATGAAATCAGTTCCAGTGATGCCTACACCAACTAGTGAGGAAGCTAATGATGATGATCATGAAACTTCAAATCAAGTTACTACAGAACCTCGTAGGTCTTCAAGAGTACGGTCCGCTCAAGATTGGTATGGTAGTCCTATTCTGGAAGTCATGTTACTAGACCATGATAAACCTACGAACTATGAGGAAGCGATGATGAGCCCAGATTCCGCAAAATGGTTTGAGGCCATGAAATCTGAGATGGGATCCATGTATGAGCACAAAGTGTGGACTTTGGTTGACTTGCCCGATGATCGGCAAGCCATTAAGAAAATAAATGGATCTTCCAGAGGAACATGGACGCTGATAGTTGTGTTACTATCTACAAAGCTCGAATTGTCGAAAAAGGTTTTCGACAAGTTCAAGGTGTTGAATACAATGAGATTTTCTCACTCGTATCGATGCTTAAGTCTGTCTGAATCATGTTAGCAATTTCCACATTTTATGAAATCTGGCAAATGGATGTCAAAACTGCATTCCTTGATGGATTTATTAAAGAAGAGTTGTATATGATGCAACCAGAAGGTTTTGTCAATCCTAAAGGTGCTAACAAAATGTGCAAGCTCCAGCGATCCATCTATGGAATGGTGCAAGCATCTCGGAGTTGGAATATATGCTTTGATGAGTTGATCAAAGCATATGGTTTTATACAGACTTTTGGAGAAGCCTGTATTTACAAGAAAGTGAGTGCTAGTTCTGTAGCATTTCTAATATTATATGTGGATGACATATTGTTGATTGGAAATGATATAGAATTTCTGGATAGCATAAAAGGATACTTGAATAAGAGTTTTTCAAAGAAAGACCTCGGTGAAGCTGCTTACACATTGAGCATCAAGATCTATAGAGATAGATCAAGACGCTTGATAAGATTTTTCAATGATTACATACCTTGATAAGTTTTTGAAGTAGTTCAAAATGGAACAGTCAAAGAAGGAGTTCTTGCCTGTGTTACTAGGTGTGAAGTTGAGTAAGACTCAAAACCCGACCATGGCAGAAAATAGAAAGAGAACTAAAAGTCATTCCCTATGCCTTAGTCATAGGTTCTATAAAGTATGCTATGCTTTGTACCAAACCTATTGTATACTTTGCTCTGGTTTGGCAAAGGAGTACAATAGTGATCTAGGAGTAGATCACTAGACATTGGTCAAAATTATCCTTAGTGGAATAAGGATATGTTTCTTGATTATGGAGGTGACAAGAGGTTCGTCGTAAAGGGTTACGTCGATGCAAGATTTGACACAGATCCAAATGACTCTAAGTCTCAATCTCGATGCATATTGAAAGTGGGAGTAATCAGCTAGAGTAGCTCTGTACAGAGCATTGTAGACATAGAATATTTTTGCAAAATACATATGGCTCTGAATGTGATAGACCCGTTGACTAAACTTCTCTCACGAGCAAAACATGATCACACCTTAGTAATCTTTGGGTGTTAATCACATAGTTATGTGAACTAGATTATTGACTCTAGTAAACCCTTTGGGTGTTGGTCACATGGCGATGTGAACTATGGGTGTTAATCATATACAGATATGAATATTGGTGTTACATCACATGGCGATGTGAACTAGATTATTGACTCTAGTGCAAGTGGGAGACTGAAGGAAATATGCCCTAGAGGCAATAATAAATTTGTTATTTATTTCCTTATTTCATGATAAATTTTTATTATTCATGCTAGAATTGTATTAACCGGAAACATAATACATGTGTCAATACATAGACAAACATAGTGTCACTAGTATGCCTCTACTTGACTAGCTCGTTAATCAAAGATGGTTAAGTTTCCTAACCATAGACATGAGTTGTCATTTGATTAACGGGATCACATCATCAGGAGAAAGATGTGATTGACTTGACCCATTCTGTTAGCTTAGCACTTGATCGTTTAGTATGTTGATATTGCTTTCTTCATGACTTATACATGTTCCTATAACTATGACATTATGCAACTCCCATTTACCGGAGGAACACTTTGTGTGCTACCAAATGTCACAACGTAACTGGGTGATTATAAAGGTGCTCTACAGGTGTCTCCGAAGGTACTTGTTGGGTTGGCGTATTTCGAGATTAGGATTTGTCACTCCGATTGTCGGAGAGGTATCTTTGGGCCCACTCGGTAATGCACATCACTATAAGCCTTGAAAGCATTGTAACTAATGAGTTAGTTGCAGGATGATGTATTACGGAACGAGTAAAGAGACTTCCCGGTAACGAGATTGAACTAGGTATTGAGATACCGACGATCGAATCTCGGGCAAGTAACATACCGATGACAAAGGGAACAATGTATGTTGTTATGCAGTTTGACCGATAAAGATCTTCGTAGAATATGTGGGAGCCAATATGAGCATCCAGGTTCCGCTATTGGTTATTGACCGGAGACGTGTCTTGGTCATGTCTACATAGTTCTCGAACCCGTAGGGTCCGCACGCTTAAAGTTCGATGACGGTTATGTGTTTTGATGTACCGAAGGTAGGTCGGAGTCCCGGATGAGATCGGGGACATGAGGAGGAGTCTCAAAATGGTCGAGACATAAAGATCGATATATTGGACGACTATATTCGGACTTCGGAAAGGTTCGAGTGATTCGGGTATTTTTCGGAGTACTGAAAAGGAAGCAGGCGTCCCCCCCTCTAGTTCGAATTGGACAAGGGGTGCAGCACCCTTTTCCTTCTCCCTCTCCCCCTCTAGGGCCGGCCTCTCCCTCCCTCCTTTATATACGGGGGCTGGGGGAACCTCTAGACACAACAATTGATCCTTGAGATTTATTTGCCGTGTGCGGTGCCCCCCTCCACCATATTCCACCTCAATAATATCATATCACCATATTCCACATCATGTCATCTTTCTTAATGCGTTACTCTGTTCTTTATGAACTTAATACTCTAGATGTATGCTGGATAGCGGTTGATGTGTGGAGTAATAGTAGTAGATGCAGGCAGGAGTTGGTCTACTTGTCACGGACGTGATGCCTATATACATGATCATGCCTAGATAATCTCATAATTATTCGCTTTTCTATGAATTGCTCGACAGTACTTTGTTCAGCCACCGTAATACTTATGCTATCTTGAGAGAAGCCACTAGTGAAACCTATGGACCCCGGGTCTATCTTTTATGATATAAGCTTTCAATCTCCTTTTATTTGCATCTTTACTTTTCCAATATATATTATAAAATACCAAAAAAATATTTATCTTATCATATTACCTCTATCAGATCTCACTTTTGCAAGTGGACGTGAAGGGATTGACAACCCCTTTATTGCGTTGGTTGCGAGTTCTTGTTTGTTTGTGTAGGTGCGTGGGACTTTTGAGGAGCCTCCTACTGGAATGATACCTTGGTTATCAAAAACTGAGGGAAATACTTACGCTACTATTGCTGCATCACCCTTTCCTCTTCAAGGAAAACCAACGCAAGCTCAAGACGTAGCACATATCGTTGATAGAAAAGGAGCTGAGACCCCATAGCTGATAACTTGTCTAGGCTTGAAAATGTGCTTGATGACCCAGTACCTACTGATGATAGTTTTCCTGATGAGCAGTTTGCTGCAATAAATGTTTCTCGTAACACCCCTTAGTATGTTGACTATGCTAATTACATTGGTGCTAAATACTTACCACCTAGCTTCAAATACCAACAGAATAAAAAATTCTTCTTTGACTTAAGATGCTACTTTTGGGATGACCCACATCTTTATAAAGAAGGAGTAGAGGGTATTATTAGACGTTGTTGTGTACCTGAGCATGAACAGGGACAAATCTTATGAAAATGTCACTCCGAAGCTTATGGAGGGCACCATGCGGGAGACAAAACTGCTCAGAAGGTAATGCAATCTGGATTTTATTGGCCTACTCTTTTCAAGGATGCTAGTAAGTTCGTCTTATCATGTGATGAATGTCAAAGAATAGGTAATATCGGTAAGCGTCAAGAAATGCCTATGAATTATTCACTTGCTGTTGAACCATTTGATGTTTGGGGATTTGATTACATGGGACCTTTTCCTTCCTCTAATGGGTATAATCATATTTTAGTTGTTGGTGATTATGTCACTAAATGGGTAGAAGCTATTCCAACCAGTAGTCCTGATCACAACACCTCTATTAAAATTCTTAAGGAAGTTATTTTCCCAAGGTTTGGAGTCCCTAGATATTTAATGACTGATGGTGGTTCACACTTTATTCATGGTGCTTTCCGTAAAATGCTTGCTAAGTATGATGTTAACCATATAATTGCATCACATTATCATCCCCAGTCTAGTGGTCAAGTTGAACTTAGCAATAGAGAAACAAAATTAATTTTGCAAAATACTGTCAATAGGTCCCGAAAGAATTGGTCTAAGAAATTAGATGATGCACTTTGGGCTTATAGAACAGCATATAAAAATCCTATGGGTATGTATCTTTATAAAATGGTTTATGGAAAATCTTAACATTTGCCTCTTGAGTTAGAACATGAAGCATATTGGGCAATTAAAGAACTCAATTATGATTTCAATCTTGCCGGTGAAAAGAGGTTATTTGATATTAGCTCATTAGATGAATGGAGAACCCAAGCTTATGAAAATGCCAAGTTATTTAAAAAAGGGTTAAAAGATGGCATGATAAAAGAATCCAAAAGCGTGAGTTCAAAGTTGGAGAATATGTTCTTTTCTACAGCTCTCGTTTCATATTCTTTGCAGGAAAACTCCTCTCCAAATTGGAAGGTGATACGTCTATTGGGGAATGTAGTAATTTAAAAAAAAATCCTACGCACACGCAAGATCATGGTGATGCATAGCAACGAGAGGGGGGAGTGTTGTCCACGTACCCTCATAGACCATAAGCGGAAGCATTATGACAACGCAGTTGATGTAGTCGTACGTCTTCACGATCCGACCGATCCAAGTACCGAACGTACGGCACCTATGAGTTCAGCACACGTTCAGCTCGAAGATGATCCCCGGACTCCGATCCAGCAGGGTTTCGGGGATGAGTTCCGTCAGCATGACGGCATGGTGACGATGATGATAATCTACCAACGCAGGGCTTCGCCTAAGCACCACAACGATACGACCGAGGTGGAATATGGTGAAAGGGGGCACCGCACACGGCTAAGGAACGATCATGAAGAGCAACTTGTGTGTCTAGAGGTGCCCCCTCCTCTGTATATAAAGGGGGGAAGGAGGAGGGGGCCGACCAAGGGGGTAGCGCGCCCTAGGAGGGGGAAACCTACTCCAAGTAGGTTTGCCCCTCCCTTTCCTAGTCCAAGAGGTAGGGGGAAGGAAGGAGTGGGAGAGGGGAAAGGCAAGGGGGACGTCGCCCCCCCTCCTTCCTTGTCCTATTCGGACTCAAGGGGAGGGGGCGCGCCTCTTGCCCTGGCCGGCCCCTCTCTCTCCACTAGGGCCCAACAAGGCCCATTAGTTCCCGGGGGGTTCCGGTAACCCTTCGGCACTCTGTTTTTCTCCAAAATCACCCGGAACACTTCCGGTGTCCAAATATAGTCGTCCAATATATCAATCTTTATGTCTCAAACATTTCGAGACTCCTCGTCATGTCCGTGATCACATCCGGGACTCCGAACAATCTTCGGTACATCAAAACTTATAAACTCGTAATAAAACTGTCATCGTAACGTTAAGCGTGCGGACCCTACGGGTTCGAGAACTATGTAGACATGACCTAGAACTGTTTCCGGTCAATAACCAATAGCGGAACCTGGATGCTCATATTGGCTCCTACATATTCTACGAAGATCTTTATCGGTCAAACCGCATAACAACATACGTTGTTCCCTTTGTCATCGGTATGTTACTTGCCCGAGATTCGATCGTCGGTATCCAATACCTAGTTCAATCTCGTTACCGGCAAGTCTCTTTACTTGCTATGTAATGCATCATTTCGCAACTAACTCATTAGTTACATTGCTTGCAAGGCTTATAGTGATGTGCATTACCGAGAGGGCCCAGAGATACCTCTCCGACAATCGGAGTGACAAATCCTAATCTCGAAATACGCCAACTCAACATGTACCTTCGGAGACACCTGTAGAGCTCCTTTATAATCACCCAGTTACGTTGTGACGTTTGGTAGCACACTAAGTGTTCCTCCGGTAAACGGGAGTTGCATAATCTCATAGTTGTAGGAACATGTATAAGTCATGAAGAAAGCAATAGCAACATACTAAACGATCAAGTGCTAAGCTAACGGAATGGGTTAAGTCAATCACATCATTCTCCTAATGATGTGATCCCGTTAATCAAATGACAACTCATATCTATGGCTAGGAAACTTAACCATCTTTGATTCACGAGCTAGTCAAGTAGAGGCATACTAGTGACACTATGTTTGTCTATGTATTCACACATGTATTATGTTTCCGGTTAATACAATTCTAGCATGAATAGTAAACATTTATCATGAAATAAGGAAATAAATAATAACTTTATTATTGCCTCTAGGGCATATTTCCTTCAGTCTCCCACTTGCACTAGAGTCAATAATCTAGTTCACATCGACATGTGATTTAACACCAATATTCATATTTGTATATGATTACCCATAGTTCACATCGTCACGTGACCAACACCCAAATGGTTTACTAGAGTCAATAATCTAGTTCACATCGCTATGTGATTAACACCCAAAGAGTACTAAGGTGTGATCATGTTTTGCTCGTGAGAGAAGCTTAGTCAACGGGTCTATCACATTCAGAGACGTATGTATTTTGCAAATATTCTATGTCTACAATGCTCTGCACGGAGCTACTCTAGCTAATTGCTCCCACTTTCAATATGTAACCAGATTGAGACTTAGAGTCATCTAGATCGGTGTGAAAGCTTGCACCGATGTAACTCTTTACGACGGGCTCTTTTATCACCTCCATAATCGAGAAATATTTCCTTAGTCCTCACTAAGGATATTCTTGACCAATGTCCAGTGATCTACTCCTAGATCACTATTGTACTCCCTTGCCAAATTAATAGCAAGGTATACAATAGGTCTGGTACATAGCATAGCATACTTTATAGAACCTATGACTGAGGCATAGGGAATGACTTTCATTCTCTTTTCTATTTTCTGCCTTGGTCGGGATTTGAGTCTTACTCAATTTCACACCTTTTCAACACAGGCAAGAACTCTTTCTTTGACTGTTCCATTTTGAACTATTTCAAAATCTTGACAAGGTATGTACTTATTGAAAAACTTATCAAGCGTCTTGGTCTATCTCAATAGATCTTGATGCTCAATATGTAAGTAGCTTTACTGATGTCTTTCTTTTAAAGAACTCCTTTCAAATACTCCCTTACGCTTTCCAGAAAAATTCTACATCATTTCTGATCAACAATATGTCACTCACATATACTTATCAGAAAGGTTGTAGTGCTCCTACTCACTTTATTGTAAATACAAGCTTCACCGCAAGTCTGTATAAAACTATATGCTTTGATCAACTTATCAAAGTGTATATTCCAACTCCGAGATGCTTGCACCAGCCCATAGATGGATCGCTGGAGCTTGCACATTTTGTTAGCACGTTTAGGATTGACAAAACCTTCTGGTTGCATCATATACAACTCTTCTTGAAGAAAACCATTAAGGAATGCAGTTTTGATATCCATTTGCCAGATTTCATAAAATTTGGCAATTGCTAATATGATTCGGACAGACTTAAGCATCGCTACAGTTGAGAAAATCTCATTGTAGTCAACACCTTGAACTTGTCGAAAACCTTTTTGCGACAAGTCGAGCTTTGTAGATAGTAACACTACTATCAGCATATGTCTTCCTCTTGAAGATCCATTTGTACAATATGGCTTGTCGATCATCGGACAACTCCACCAAAGTCCACACTTTGTTCTCATACATGGATCCCATCTCAGATTTCATGGCCTCAAGCCATTTCGCGGAATCTGGGCTCATCATTGCTTCCTCATAGTTCGTAGGTTCATCATGGTCTAGTAACATGACTTCCAGAACAGGATTACCATACCACTCTGGTGCGGATTGTACTTTGGAAGACCTACGAGGTTTTGTAGTAACTTAATCTGAAGTTTCATGATCATCATCATTAGCTTCCTCACTAATTGGTGTAGGAATCACTGGAACTAATTTCTGTGATGAACTACTGTCCAATTTGGGAGAAGGTACAAATTACCTTATCAAGCTCTACTTTCCTCCCACTCACTTCTTTCGAGAGAAACTCCTTCTCTAGAAAGGATCCATTCTTAGCAACGAATGTTTTGCCTTCGGATCTGTGATAGAAGGTGTACCCAACAGTTTCCTTTGGGTATTCTATGAAGACGCAGTTCTCCGATTTGGGTTCGAGCTTATCAGGTTGAAACCTTTTTCACATAAGCATCGCAACTCCAAGAAATGACATCTTAGGTTTACTGCTAAACCATAGTTCATACGGTGTCGTCTCAACGGATTTAGATGGTGCCCTATTAAACGTGAATGCAACTGTCTCTAATGCATAACCCCAAAATGATAGTGGTAAACTGATAAGAGACATCATAGATCGCCCATATCTAGTAAAGTACGATTACGACGTTCAGACACACCATTACATTGTGGTGTTCCAGGTGGCGTGAGTTGCGAAACTATTTCACATTGTTTTATATGAAGGCCAAACTCGTAACTTAAATATTCTCCTCCACGATCAGATCGTCGAAACTTTATTTTCCTGTTACGATGATTCTCCACTTCACTCTGAAATTCTTTGAACCTTTCAACTATTTCAGACTTAAGTTTCATCAAGTAGATATACCTATATCTGCTCAAATCATCTTGTGAAGGTCAGAAAATAACAATACTTGCCACGAGCATCAACACTCATTGGATCGCAAACATCGGTATGTATTATATCCAATAAGTCAGTAGCTTGTTCCATTGTTCCGGAGAACGGAGTTTTAGTCATCTTGCCCAAAAGGCACGGTTCGCAAGCATCAAATGATTCATAACCAAGTGATTCCGAAAATCCATCTTTATGAAGTTTCTTCATGCGCTTTACACCGATATGACCCAAACGGCAGTGCCACAAATAAGTTGCACTATCATTATTAACTTTGCATCTTTTGGCATTAATATTATGAATATGTGTATCACTACGATCGAGATCCAACAAACTATTTTCATTGGGTGTATGACCATTTGAAGGTTTTATTCATGTAAACAGAACAACAATTATTCTCTGACTTTAAATGAATAATCGTATTGCAAAAAACATGATCAAATCATATTCATGCTCAACGTAAATGCCAAATAACATTTATTTAGGTTTAACACTAATCCCGAAAGTATAGGGAGTGTGCGATGATGATTATATCAATCTTGGAACTACTTCCAACACTCATCGTCACTTCCCCTTCAACTAGTCTCTGTTTATTCTGTAACTCCTGTTTCGAGTTACTAATCTTAGCAATCGAACAAGTATCAAATACTTCGGGGCTAATATAAACACTAGTAAGGCACACATCAATAACCTGTATATCAAATATACCCATGTTCACTTTGCCATCCTTCTTATCCACCAAATATTCAGGGCATTTGTGCTTCCAGTGACCATTTCCTTTGAAGTGTAAGCACTCAGTTTCAGGCTTTGGTCCAGCTTTGGGTTTCTTCACGGGAGTGACAACTTGTTTGCCATTCTACTTGAAGTTTTTTCTTTCCCTTTGCTTGAAACTAGTGGTCTTGTCAATCATCAACACTTGATGCTCTTTCTTGATTTCTACCTTCGTCAATTTCAACATCACAAAGAGCTCGGGAATCGTTTTTGTCATCCCTTGCATACTATAGTTCATCACGAAGTTCTAGTAACTTAGTGATGGTGACTAGAGAATTCTGTCAATCACTATCTTATCTGGAAGATTAACTCCCACTTGATTCAAGCGATTGAAGTACCGAGACAATCTGAGCACATGCTCACTAGTTGAGCAATTCTCCTCCATATTTTAGCTATAGAACTTTGTTGGAGACTTCATATCTCTCAACTCGGGTATTTGCTTGAATATTGACTTCAATACCTGGAACATCTCATATGGTCCATGATGTTCAAAACGTCTTTGAAGTCCCGATTCTAAGCAATTAAGCATGGTGCACTAAACTACCAAGTAGTCATCATATTGAGCTAGCCAAACATTCATAACATCTGCATCTACTCCTGCAATAGGTCTGTCACCTAGCGGTGCATTAAGGACATAATTCTTCTGTGCAGCAATGAGGATAAACCTTAGATCACGGATCCAATCCGCATCATTGCTACTAACATCTTTCAACACAATTTTCTCTAGGAACATATCAAAATAAACATATGAAAGCAACAATGCGAGCTATTGATCTACAACATAATTTGCAAAATACTACCAGGACTAAGTTCATGATAAATTTAAGTTCAATTGATCATATTACTTAAGAACTCCCACTTGGACAGACATCTCTCTAGTCATCTAAGTGATCACGTGATCCAAATCAACTAAACCATGTCCGATTATCACGTGAGATGGAGTAGTTTTCAATGGTGAACATCACTATGTTGATCATATCTACTATATGATTCACGCTTGACCTTTCGGTCTCCGTATTCCAAGGCCATATCTGTATATGCTAGGCTTGTCAAGTTTAACCTGAGTATTCCGCGTGTGCAACTGTTTTGCACTCGTTGTATTTGAACGTAGAGCCTATCACACCCGATCATCACGTGGTGTCTCAGCACGAAGAACTTTCGCAACGGTGCATACTCAGGGAGAACATTTCTTGATAATTTTAGTGAGAGATCATCTTAAATGCTACCATCAATCAAACCAAGATAAGATGCATAAAGGATAAACATCACATGCAATCAATATAAGTGATATGATATGGCCATCATCATCTTGTGCTTGTGATCTCCATCTCCGAAGCACCGTCGTGATCACCATCGTCACCGGTGCGACACCTTGATCTCCATCATAGCATCGTTGTCGTTACGCCATCTATTGCTTCTATGACTATCGCTACCGCTTAGTGATAAAGTAAAGCAATTACAGGGCGTTTGCATTTCATACAATAAAGCGACAACCATATGGCTCCTGCCAGTTGCCGATAACTCGGTTACAAAACATGATCATCTCATACAATAAAATATAGCATCACGTCTTGACCATATCACATCACAACATGCCCTGCAAAAACAAGTTAGACGTCCTCTACTTTGTTGTTGCAAATTTTACATGGCTGCTACGGGCTGAGCAAGAACCGTTCTTACCTACGCATCAAAACCACAACGATAGTTTGTCAAGTTGGTGCTGTTTTAACCTTCGCAAGGACCGGGCGTAGCCACACTCGGTTCAACTAAAGTGAGAGAGACAGACACCCGCCAGTCACCTTTAAGCAACGAGTGCTCGTAGCGGTGAAACCAGTCTCGTGTAAGCGTACGCGTAATGTCGGTCCGGGCCGCTTCATCTCACGATGCCACTGAACCAAAGTATGACATGCTGGTAAGCAGTATGACTTGTATCGCCACAACTCACTTGTGTTCTACTCGTGCATATGACATCTACGCATAAAACCTGGCTCGGATGCCACTGTTGGGGAACGTAGTAATTTAAAAAAAATACCTACGCACACGCAAGATCATAGTGATGCATAGCAACGAGAGGGGGGAGTGTTGTCCATGTACCCTCGTAGACCGTAAGCGGAAGCATTATGACAACGCGATTGATGTAGTCGTACGTCTTCATGATCCGACTGATCCAAGTACCGAACGTATGGCACATCCGAGTTCAGCACACGTTCAGCTCGATGAGGATCCCCGGACTCCAATCCAGCAGGGTTTCGGGGATGAGTTCCATCAGCATGACAGCATGGTGACGATGATGATGTTCTACCGACGCAGGGCTTCGCCTAAGCACCACAACGATACGACCGAGGTGGAATATGGTGGAAGGGGGCACCACACACGGCTAAGGAACGATCACGAAGATCAACTTGTGTGTCTAGAGGTGCCCCCTCCTCCGTATATAAAGGGGGGAAGGAGGAGGGGGCCGGCCAAGGGGTGGCACGCCCTAGGAGGGAGAAACCTACTCCAAGTAGGTTTGCCCCTCCCTTTCCTAGTCCAAGAGGGAGGGGAAGGAAGGAGTGGGAGAGGGGAAAGGCAAGGCGCCCCCCCCTTCCCTGTCCAATTCGGACTCAAGGGGAGGGGGCGCGCCTCTTTCCCTGGCCGGCCCCTCTCTCTCCACTAGGGCCCAACAAGGCCCATTAGTTCCCGGGGGGGTTCCGGTAACCCTCCGGCACTCCAGTTTTCTCCGAAATCACCCGGAACACTTCCGGTATCCGAATATAGTCGTCCAATATATCAATCTTTATGTCTCCACCATTTCGAGACTCCTCGTCATGTCCGTGATCACATCTGGGACTCCGAACAATCATTGGTACAACAAAACTTATAAACTCATAATAAAACTGTCATCGTAACGTTAAGCGTGCGGACCCTACGGGTTCGAGAACTATGTAGACATGACCTAGAACTATTTCCGGTCAATAACCAATAGCGGAACCTGGATGCTCATATTGGCTCCTACATATTCTACAAAGATCTTTATCGGTCAAACCGCATAACAACATACGTTGTTCCCCTTGTCATCGGTATGTTACTTGCCCGAGATTCGATTGTCGGTATCCAATACCTAGTTCATTCTCGTTACCGGCAAGTCTCTTTACTCATTATGTAATGCATCATTCCACAACTAACTCATTAGTTACATTGCTTGCAAGGCTTATAGTGATGTGCATTACCGAGAGGGCCCAGAGATTCCTCTCCGACAATCGGAGTGACAAATCCTAATCTCGAAATACGCCAACTCGACATGTACCTTCGGAGACAACTGTAGAGCTCCTTTATAATCACCCAGTTATGTTGTGACGTTTGGTAACACACAAAGTGTTCCTCCGGTAAACGGGAGTTGCATAATCTCATAGTTGTAGGAACATGTATAAGTCATGAAGAAAGCAATAGCAACATACTAAACGATCAAGTGCTAAGCTAACGGAATGGGTCAAGTCAATCACATCATTCTCCTAATGATGTGATCCCGTTAATCAAATGACAACTCATGTCTATGGCTAGGAAACTTATCCATCTTTGATTCACGAGCTAGTCAAGTAGAGGCATACTAGTGACACTATGTTTGTCTATGTATTCACACATGTATTATGTTTCCGGTTAATACAATTCTAGCATGAATAATAAACATTTATCATGAAATAAGGAAATAAATAATAATTTATTATTGCCTCTAGGGCATATTTCCTTCAACGTCTCCAGCATATCTATAATTTTTTACTGTTCCATGCTATTATATTACCCGTTTTGGATGTTTATGGGCTTTACTTTACAAATCTATATCATTTTTGGGACTAACCTACTGGCGGTGTCAAAACCGGCAGATCTCGGGTAGGGGGTCCCGATCTGTGCATCTTAGGCTGATGGTAATAGGAAGCAAGGGACACAATGTTTACCCAGGTTCGGGCCCTCTCGATGGAGGTAAAACCCTACTTCCTGCTTGATTAATATTGGCGATAGTAATACAAGAGTAGATCTACCACGAGATCATAGAGGCTAAACCCTAGAAGCTAGCCTATGATGATTATGATTGTAATTATGATCGGCCTTCTAAGGACCAACCTCTCCGGTTTATATAGACACCAGGAGAGGGATAGGGTTTACACGGAGTCGGTTACAAGGAAGGAAATACAATATCTGGATCGCTTAGCTTGCCTTCCACGCAAAGGAGAGTTCCATCAGGACACGGAACGGAGTCTTGAGTCTTGTATCTTCATGCTCCAATAGTCTGGACGAAGTATATAATCCGGCTATCCGGATACCCGCTAATCCAGGACTCCCTCAGTAGCCCCTGAACCAGGCTTCAATGACGATGAGTCCAGCGCGCAGTCTTGTCTTCGGCATTGCAGGGCGGGTTCCATCTCCGAATACTCCAAAGTACCTATTATGATGAATAGTGTCCAGCATTCCATCAATGTTGTACTCCTCGGCTTTAGTACCTCAATAATGACCATCTCCATGTGTCGAGCGAATGCGAGGAGCCGAGGCATTCTTGCATTTGCCACCCTCAATCCTTCGGGCTGACCGTCTATTTGAAGAGACGGGTGTCCTCAGATCCAAACCTCACCCTCCCCCTCGAGCAAGCATCCACCAGAGCGCTCCCGAAAAACCATTCCAACATGGCCGGTCGTCGCAGCTCCTCTGCTCGCTCTCCTCGCTCCAAGCCGGGGCACTGAGAAGAGTGTTCAGTTCCCCATAGCCGTTTGATTGACTTACACACCAAAGGGTTTCTCCCACCGGCCTTCGTGGTCCCCGTCCGAGCCGGAATAGCCACCTATAACGGCGGGAAACAGGCGGAGGGATCTCCTAATCCATCTCCAGAGGAGTGAATATGCCTCATCCCGCATCTGCTAAGGGGCGTTGGGTTTCCCATCCACCCGTTTCTTCGCAGGCTCCTGGAGTTCTATGGCCTCTAGTTGCACAACTTTACCCCTGCCTCTATACTACATATAGCAGGGTATGTTGCGCTTTGTGAGCTAATTCTAGGCTACGAGGCTCACTTTGGGTTATGGAAAAAGCTATTCTGCCTTGTCCCCCGCAACCAGGGAGAATCCCTATGTCAAGTGGGCGGGGCCGAAGTATGGTGCATTGCCGAGACCGGATACCTATCCGACACTCCCAAGAAGGCACCAGAGAACTAGCCTTCAGAGTGGTTTTACATTGACGACCGTTCCCCTTCTGGAACCAGTCCGGACAGGTTTCCCCAAGTTCAGTAACGCCCCACCAAGGGCACGTCTAAGCTAGCGCCCCCGAGGCCCCCAAGAGGAAGATTCCAGGGAAATACATTACCTGATGAGCGGGATAAAGTTACTGGCCAAATCCGGACTTAAGATAGTCGAGATTATGGCAATATGCATAATACGGGGAGTGCAACCGCTTCAATATAGGGGGAAGCCCATGTGGCACTTCAACGGGGAAGATGATGCCACCTGTTGTGGCCGTAAGGGTCTGGACTCCGCCACTGCTCTGGCAAGGATATTGTCCGCTTTATACAAAGGGGAAGAGGAAGAATTCCTTCACATCAAACTACAAGATGGATTCTCCATGGACAACCCCCCAAACTGGGTAAGTCGTCACTCCTTTCCCCGCTTCATTTATTGTGGCGTTCTTCGCTAAGATTATCCGCCTTGATATTCCCGAGCAGGAACTGAGGAGGGCCGTAGAAGGAATCTCCAGCCCCTCCCCGCAGCCAGAGGACCCCGGAAGGGCCCTAGATCCAGGACTCAAAGAGGATCCGGATATTACCGTGGAGCTTGTCAACGGGATATTTTATCAAGCGAGCTGCGATGGCGCCTCAGTGGCCATTATTGCCGACTATCCCGGACTGCTGCCGACATCGCGCGTAAGCGAAGCCGAAAAACCCTATCCTCCGAAGAGGACTCCCTTCAGATGTCATGCCTTACCCTTGAAGTGTCGTGTTTTTGCAGAGACGACGGTCGGAGCGTGGGGCCGAGCCCCTAGGGGCTCATCGGCCAAGGGCATCCGGATCATGCAGGCTCTAGAGGAAGGCGGTAAGGGTCGACTCGCCGCTATAGAGGTAAGGCAAAAACATGTGCTGCGATTATGGTATATTGAAGTATAACAGCGCCCTTTGTGTCCTGGCAGGAAGAGGAGCAGCCGGACTATATCCGAGGATCCTGCCAACCACGCCTCCACCAGCCGGATTCCAGAACCAGCTTCGAGAGTGGAGGCGGGAGCAGGGCCGATGCCGCATAGTTCTCCGACAGAGGATGCGGATATGCTCTCGGCCACGAATTCCGAAGTAGAGAGCGCCATGAATCACCGGTGCCGACGGGCTGTACTTCGGAACAACATCTTTTCCGAAGAGGCATTTAACGCCTTCAATTCAGGAGACACATACATCCGAGCATCTCAAGGCGGGCTTGCCCGAGTGATGGACCAGTATACCAAAGATATACGGGTAAGAAAATTTGATAAGCATGTGTAGCAGTAGCCCTTGAGACTTGAAACAGTTGAAACAACTGTTTGAAGGATCAATTTATGCACAGATCCTTGCAGATAAGAATGAGCAATTGTCTCGGGAGCTGGAGGAGTGCAAGGCCGAGCTAAGGGCCACACTTGCCAAGTTAGAGGGATCCCAACAGCCCTCATCTGGTAACATTTGTCACAATTGTTCGAAGATGCACCGGTTAGTAAATGGCTGATATGACAAGTCTAACAGAAAATTCTGCAGACAATCCCAGGGTGAATCCGGAGGGCGTAAGAGATGACGAATCACATCTCAAAAGGCAGCTGAAGGCTAGCGAGCACATTCTTACGCAAGTTAGGCAGGAGAAGAACAATCTTCAAGATGCCAAAGTCCAGCTGGACGTGGAGTTAAAAGACGTTCGTGCTCAGCTGGCGAACTCCGTGAAGGAGAACAAAAGGCTTCGGCGCGACACGTATGGTAAGTGCCTAGACGAACTGTAGTATAGTTCGGCGCAGAAGTATATTGAAAGGATTTTGCTTGTAGGAATGTTAACAGGTCGCCCTGAGGAGGAGATGCCCTCATCTGCAAGCGATTTACTACAAGACCTCTCACAACTGCACGAGCGAGCTCGGCAGGTGATGCAGGGCGTTGCTCAGGCCTTGTGGCCATCAAGCTTCCTACCGAATGGCATGGGGGAACTTGTGGATATGCTTCAAGGAGCACGGCAGCGCTTCCGATTGTGGAAGATGTCAGCCTGCCGGGAAGGTGCAAGAGAAGCCTGGGCTATGGTGAAGACGCGCTACACCAAGCTGGACCCGAACCATATGGCCGAAGTCGGACCAGCGGGGCCAGATGGGCAAGAAATTCCCGTGAGTCTGGTATATGACCAGGTAGCGTTAGCCGCAAAGTATTCTCAACAGGATTGTAAGCTAGATAGCCTGTTGGATGGTATAGAGGAGGAATATAGTCAGTCCAAGTGATTGTGTAATTCAATGGACATAAGTAGTCCCTAGCCGGATTAAAATCATTTGTCATGGTGGACCTTTTGCTTCAGCCCCCGGATCCTATAGTCCGGGGTGTGTCCGAATACCCACTCAGTTATACAGAACCGGGATATGCGTTGACACCAGCCATAGGGGTCATAAGTGCTTGAACAGACAAGTACCCAACTAGTTATGTTATATTACATGGATAGTAAGAAACATCTTCCAGGGAGAATAGTTCCGTTAGGGGTTCCTTTCCCTGGGTACACATGCGACGCTGCACATGTCCAGACTGCGAACAAGGGCGTAGGATACAAAACTTCTAGGGATTGACGTTATAATAAATAAATACATCTTTTGTTCACCGACCGAATATTCTCTTAAGGACGCTAGCTTTCGGCTTCACCCAGTCTGAGGTACACATCCGGCTGAACCGGCAGTAACAATCGCAGAGGTGCTCCCCTTATGCCCTAGCTGAATTAACGGGAACGTAGGGCATAAACAAAAGAGCCAGGCAACCTAGCTTGGCCACATCTTAAGTCATATCGATGCATATAATGGTGAAGAAAAGGCACATATGGAAAAAGAACGCATATGTGATGGGCAAAAAGCCATCAAAGTAATTATATTTAGCTTCCGAATAGGAAGCCCCCAGGTATTGCTTACACACATAGTACGGCCGGAGTGATCCGGGCGTCCGTACTGTATTAAGTACTTTGTGTGAAGAGGAAAAAAGGGTCGAGACAGGAAAAGGGAGGGAGCATAATTAAAAAGGAGGGGGTAAGGAGACGAACACTGAGTTCGGTGCTAGGCGTAGAATCTCCGGAGTCTAGCCGCGTTCTATGGGTTCGGCTCGAGTCTGTTATCGGATGCATTACGTAAGTGGTACGCTCCTCCGATGAGAACTTTGTCAATGACGAAGGGACCTTCCCACTTGGGTTTGAGCTTGTCCTTCTTCTTCTCCGGTAGGCGTAGAACTAGGTCGCCAATATTATACGTTTTGGCCCGCACTTCTCTGCTTTGGTATCGTCGAGCCTGCTGTTGATAGAATGCGGAGCAAGCTTTTGCGATATCACGCTCCTCCTCCAGGGCATCCAAGTTATCCTGCCGATCTAACTCGGCTTCCTTATCTTCGTACATGCGTACGCGTGGCGAATCATGTATTATGTCACGGGGTAGTACTGCTTCCGCGCCGTACACCATAAAAAATGGTGTATATCCGGTGGTGCGATTCAGCGTGGTCCGCAGCCCCTAGAGTACGGAGTCGAGCTCCTCGACCCAGTGTGTATCCGACTCTGTCAAGGATCGCACTAGTCTAGGCTTGATGCCGCTCATTATGAGACTGTTTGCCCGTTCGACCTGGCCGTTTGTTTGGGGATGGCAGACGGGAGCGTAGTCGAGCTTAATGCCCATTTTGCCGCACCAAGTTTTCACTTCATCGGCTGTGAAATTGGAGCCATTATCAGTGATGATGGTGTGGGGGACGTCGTATCGGTGTACGACCCCGGATATGAAGTCTATTACTGGTCCGGATTCGGCCGTTTTGACTGGTTTGGCTTCTATCCATTTGGTGAAATTGTCCACCATGACCAACAAGTATTTTTTTTCTTATGGCTTCCCCCTTTAAGGGGTCCGACCATGTCTAGCCCCCAGACCGCAAAGGGCCAAGTTATGGGGATTGTTTGGAGAGCGGTAGGGGGCATATGAATCTAATTGGCAAAGAGCTGGCAACCGACGCAGTGTTGGACAAAGTCCTGTGCGTCTGCTTGGGCCGTCGGCCAATAGAAGCCTGTACGGAAGGCCTTGCTGACTAGTGCTCGAGCCGCGGCGTGATGTCCGCCCAGTCCAGCATGGATTTCAGCCAAGAGCTGCCGCCCTTCCTCTTCAGAGATGCATATTTGGAGCACTCCGGTTGCACTTTTCTTGTAGAGTTCCCCTTCATGGACTTTGCAAGCTTTAGAACGTCCGTCGAACGATGCAACGTGCTTCATTTTGGTCTTCGGGGAGCTCCTGCCTATTGAGGTAGGCCAAGAAAGGCTCGGTCCATGAGGCGATTACAGCCATGATTTCGTGGGCCGAAGATGTTATTTCGGTGGTGGAGCCTCCGATTATGTCTGATAGTTCGCAATCTGGGGGTGTGTTCAGATCCATGCTAGCATTGCCGAACTCCCCTTCCCATACTACGGATGGCTCGAATAGCCTTTCGAGGAATATGTTAGGTGGGACAGGGTCGCGTTTAGCGCCGATGCGGGTGAGGACGTCCGCCGCTTGATTGTTTTCTCGAGCCACATGGTGGAATTCGAGCCCCTCGAACCGAGATGACATTTTGAGGACGGCATTACGGTAGGCCACCATTTTCGGATCCTTGGCGTCAAAGTCTCCGTTTATTTGTGATATTGTGATGTTTGAATCCCCGGGCACTTCCAGGCGTTGAATGCCCATAGAGACTGCCATACAAAGACCGTGCAATAGAGCCTCATATTCGGCCGCATTGTTGGAGTCTGTGTATAATATTTGAAGGACGTACTGGACCGTGTCTCCGGTGGGAGACGTCAGGACTACCCTTGCTCCCAATCCGGCCAGCATTTTAGTGTTGGGGAACGTAGTAATTTCAAAAAAAATCCTACGCACACACAAGATCATGGTGATGCATAGCAACGAGAGGGGGAGTGTATCTTCATACCCTTGAAGATCGCTAAGCGGGAGCGTTTATCAACGCGGTTGATGTAGTCGTACGTCTTCACGATCCGACCGATCCAAGTACCGAACGCACGGCACCTCCGAGTTCTGCACACGTTCAGCTCGATGACGTCCTCGCCTTCTTGATCCAGCAAGACGGACGAAGTAGTAGATGAGTTCTGGCAGCACGACGGCGTGGTGACGGTGTTGGTGAAGAACAATCTCCGCAGGGTTTCGCCTAAGCACTATGGAAACTATGACGGAGGATAAACTAGAGGGGACGGGGTTGCCGGCACACGGCTTGGTGTTTCTTGATCTGTCTTTGGTGCTAGCCCTGCCCCTCTATTTATATGTTGAGCCTTGGGTCGAAACTTGGAGTAAAAGCCTCCACAAAGTCGGTTTTACCCGAAAGGTTAGAGTCCTTCTCGGACTCCAGGGCCAGACGCCAGGACTCCAGGGACCCTGGCGTCTGGCCTCTGGACTCTGCAAAACTTCCTTTTGCGCTTTCCAAAAACCTTGTGGGCTTTCCCCTTTGGCCCAAATAACGTGTTCTCGTACCCAAACATTTCGGGAAACATCCGGAACCCCTTCCGGTGAATTCCAGAACCCTTCCAGAGATCAAACACTATTATCTCATATATCAAACTTTCTCTCCGGACCATTCCGGAGTTCCTCATCATGTCCGTGATCTCATTCGGGACTCCGAACAACATTCGGTTACCAACATACATAACTCATATAATACTATATCGTCAACGAACGTTAAGCGTGCGGACCCTACGGGTTCGAGAACTATGTAGACATGACCGAGACATCTCTCTGGTCAATAACCAATAGCGGAACCTGGATGCCCATATTGGATCCTACATATTCTACGAAGATCTTTATCGGTCAAACCGCATAACAACATACGTTGTTCCCTTTGTCATCGGTATGTTACTTGCCCAAGATTCGATCGTCGGTATCTCAATAACTAGTTCAATCTCGTTACCGGCAAGTCTCTTTACTCGTTCCGTAATACATCATCCTGCAACTAACTTATTAGTTGCAATGCTTGCAAGGCTTATAATGATGTGCATTACCGAGTGGGCCCAGAGATACCTCTCCGACAATCGGAGTGACAAATCCTAATCTCGAAATACGCCAACCCAACAAGTACCTTCGGAGACACCTGTAGAGCACCTTTATAATCACCCAGTTACGTTGTGACGTTTGGTAGCACACAAAGGGTTCCTACGATAAACGGGGTTTCATAATCTCTTAGTTATAGGAACATGTATAAGTCATGAAGAAAGCAATAGCAACATACTAAACGATCAAGTGCTAAGCTAACGGAATGGGTCCAGTCAATCACATCATTATCCTAATGATGTGATCCCGTTAATCAAATGACAACTCATGTCTATGGTTAGGAAACTTAACCATCTTTGATTAATGAGCTAGTCAAGTAGAGGCATACTAGTGACACTATGTTTGTCTATGTATTCACACATGTATTATGTTTCCGGTTAATACAATTCTAGCATGAATAATAAACATTTATCATAAAGTAAGGAAATAAATAATAACTTTATTATTGCCTCTAGGGCATATTTCCTTCATTTAGAGCCGTCGAAGTGCATGATCCAGTTAGAGTACGCGCCCTACTCTTTAGGGAGTTCGGCTTCTGTCCATTCGGCGACAAAGTCAGCCAGTACTTGCACCTTGATGGCCCGCCGTGGTTTGTATGTTTTGTCGAACGGAAGGAGCTCGATGGCCCATTTAGCAATCCGGCTCATAGCATCGCGGTTATTTATTATTTCATTGAGTGGTACTTCGGAGGCCATCGTAATCAAACACTCTTGAAAGTAGTGTCGTAGCTTCCGGGATGCCATGAAGACCGTGTATGCTATTTTTTGATTGTGTGGGTATCGGGATTTGCATTGGGTGAGGACCGTGGATACGTAATAAACCGGCTTCTAGAGCGGGAATTTGTATCCGTCAACCTCTCGTTCGACAACGAGCACTGCGCTTACAACTTGATGTGTTGCAGCTATGTACAACATCATAGGTTCGCCGATATTTGGCGCTGTTAAGACTGGATTACTGGCCAATAAGGTCTTTATTTCATCAAGTCCGGACACGGCTGCATCCGTCCACATGAAGCGTTCGGTGCGCCGGAGAAGGCGGTAAAGAGGTAATGCCTTTTCTCCTAACCCGGAGATAAAGCGGCTCAAAGCAGCCACGCATCCAACCAGTTTCTGGATGTGCTTGAGGTCTGTTTGTATAGCCAACTGCGACAGAGCTCGGAGTTTTGCCGGATTCGCTTCAATTCCTCTATTGGAAACAATGAAGCCCAGCAGTTTCCCCGAGGGGACGCTGAAAACGCATTTTTTCGGGTTCAACTTGATATCGTATGTCCGGAGGTTATCAAATGTAAGCCTCAAGTCATCTATTAGGGTTTCGACGTGTCTTGTTTTTATGACCACGTCGTCCACGTATGCCTCCAATGTCTTGCTGATTTGCTTTTCCAGGCATGTTTGAATCATGCGTTGATAGGTTGCGCCAGCATTCTTAAGCCCAAAAGGCATAGTATTGAAGCAAAAAGGGCCATATGGCATTATGAAAGCTGTTGCAGCTTGGTCAGACTCTACCATCTTTATTTGATGGTATCCAGAGTATACGTCGAGGAAACACAGCGAGTCGTTTCCTACTATGGCATCGATGATTTGATCGATGCGAGGGAGGGGAAAGGGATCCTTGGGGCAAGCCTTGTTGAGGTCTTTAAAGTCGACACATAGGCACCAGGATTTGTCCTTCTTTGGTACCATTACCAGATTTGCCAGCCAATCCGGATGCTTGATATCTCTGATGAATCCGGCCTCAAGTAGTTTGGCTAGCTCTTCCCCCATGGCTTGTCGTTTGGGCTCTGAAAACCGCCTTAGAGTCTGCTTGACCGGTTTGTATCCTTTTAGTATATTGAGGCTGTGTTCGGCCAATCTGCGTGGGATGCCCGGCATGTCCGATGGGTGCCAGGAGAAAATGTCCCAATTCCCGCGTAAGAAGTCTCGCAGATCGGCGCCCATTCTGGGCTCAAGCGTGTCCCGATGGAAGCTGTCTTCATGGGGTCCGTTGGATGGACATGGAATTTGACTATCTCGTCTGCGGGTTTAAATGAGGTGGACTTGGGTCACTTGTCGAGTATCACGTCGTCCCTGTCCATGGTGGCCCATAGTGTTGTTAATTCTTCGGCTGCTAGGGCTTCGGATAATGCTTCCAGGGCTAGTGTTGCGGTTTTGTTTTCGGCGCGAAGTGTGATGTCCGGATCACTGGCTAGAGTGATGATTCCATTGGGTCCGGGCATTTTAAGCTTCATGTACCCGTAATGGGGTATAGCTTGAAAGCTTGTAAACGCGTCCCGCCCTAGAAGGGCGTGGTATCCGCTGCTAAAAGGAGCCACTTGGAATGTGATTTCTTTGGACCTATAATTCTCCGGGGTGCTGAATACCACATCGAGTGTGATTTTTCCCGCACACCGCGCTTCTCGACTAGGGATAATTCCCCTGAAGGTTGTGCCGCTTTGTTCAATGCGGCTTTTATCAATTTCCATCTTGTTGAGTGTTTCTTCATAGATCAAGTTTAATCCGCTTCCGCTGTCCATGAGTACTTTAGTGAGCCAAAAGTCGTCCATGATTGGGCTAAGGACCAGAGCGGCTGGTGCCCGGATAGTCATGAATTGAGGTTCATCACTGGCATTGAAAGTTATAGCAGTGTCGTTCCATGGGTTTATTTTTGCCACATGGCAAATTTCAGCGGAGCTTCGATGAGATCGCTTGCGCCTATTGTTCGAGGCAAAAGTCTCGAAGATTGTTAGTACCGTATTGTGTTTGTTGGCGGGATGTTGTTCTGCTTTATGGCTTACAAGAAGATCCTCGCCACTTTTTGTAACCTGCCGGAGTATCCAACATGCCCTAAGGCTATGATTTGGTGTTGTGTCCGGAGTATTGTGGAGTTTACATGGCCCATTGAGCCATTCTTCTAATACGGTTCCCTGCCCTGGGGTGGGCTTTGGTTTCTTGGGGATTGGATCGGCCGACTTATGAGAGTTCACCCGTTTAGTTCGGACAAAGGTTTTGGTGAGAGCCGGACTATCCCAAAATTCTGTTAGGGTTTTCCAGGCGCTTTTCATCGCACAGTACTTTTGTACTATGGTTGCCAAGTCTGCAAAGTGTACTATGTCACGGCGACTTATAGCATTAAGGATTCCTTTGTTCGTGCAATTTTTGCAGAAAAGGGAGACTACGTCCTCCTCGCGGCAGTCCTTGACCTTGTTTAGCACAAGGAGGAATCTGGCCAAGTAACGATGTACTGTCTCCTGGGGCTCTTGCCTGATATGGGAGAGACGGGTTAAGTCCGTGTGGATGGGAATAGCTGAATCCGGATTCTGATCCGATCTAGCACCCAGGGGCATGGGAGCTTCCGAGCCTGACAGCTCGGGATCCGGGGTGCTGCCCAATTTCTCCGGCCCAATGCCCGATTCTAAGTCCGGGATCCGGGTCATGTCTTCCCTTGGGCGGGTATCCGGCTTAGGGAGCTCGATGATCCAGACATAATTCGTCCTTAGAATTGAGGGGTAATCCGTGTGGTTCCTC
>JAHHZJ010002249.1:0-98162 GCA_021437245.1 Aegilops speltoides
CAAAAATTGAACTTGCTTATGCACCTATTTAGATGCGGCTTGTCGCTAGCTTTAATTTGAGTACTCACGGAGTCAAAAGCGGACTTCATATGAGGAAGATACACCTGTTTTCTTGAGCGGTCATAAAAGCAGATTCAATCCGAATTCAACTACGAGATTGAGTCTAGATAGATCCGAATTTTGTTTTTTTTCTCTTCTCTGTTTTTTTTCCTCACACTTTTTTCTCTTTTTCTTTTTTTTTCTTTCCTTTTTTTCTCTCTTTTTTTTTCTCTCTCTTTTTTCCCCTCTTTCCAAGACAAACTAGATAAGATGCAGATTGGATCAGTCCAAGATATGAATGACCTCAACTATGATTATGACAATGAACAGCGCGTAGCACGTGGTGGAAATTAATAGATGGGATGGTGGACAGCGGAAGGGATAATGATGCAGCGGTGGCGTGACTAATGTGAATAGAACTCGAAACTCTAAAGGAACTAGACACTAAGACCAGCAACTGACACGACGATGCAACCGATAATTCAACTATGCAAGCAACGAATAGAAAATTGCAAAGGCTCAGACTGGCTTGGATAAAGGATGAACAGATCTAACTTTTTTTGTGGCTTTTCATGGACTATAGGTATGAATGCGGATCGATCTAAACTATGAAAACTGCTGTAAAATCTCACCGAAGCAACTGAAAATCGATACCACTTGATAGGCGGGGTGTCGATCTTTCGATGAGATGATAACTATCGATTTGGTGGAGCGACTTTGACGATCCGACTACAAGCGTGCCTGACGTTGCGCCTTAGCAATCGCTAAACCAACTCCGAGGTTATTGACCACGCGGGGCACAATCAACGACCACGAAGGTCTATTTCGCAAGCAATCGAAGAACAAGCAAGAATATGATAAAAGCAATCTGAATATTGCGGTATGTATGAAATATTGATAAAGGTGGGGATCCGTAGCGGTCTTGGTGCAGGTCGTTGGACACAAGCGAAGTACGAAGTTGCAATGGCTAACACTTTTAACTAAACAAATCCCAGGGAAAAGCTACTAGATGGATCTACTTATATAGGAGCAAGGGGTGGCAGCCAAGGAGGTGGGAGGGCGTCCCAAGGCAGCCTAAAACTAACCCTAGTGATGAGGACATCAATACCATTGTTACACCCAGCCCTATTGCTATACATCTTGGACCAATTACTAGAGCTCATGCCAACTAAATTACAGGTACTTTCGTTTCTTGGTAATGATTCTAATGTTCATGAGAATATGATCTTGCCTAAATTGGATACATTTGTTTTGCTTACAAATGAAGGGCCTAGCTTGGAGAAGGATGAACATTGGAGCAAGAACACACATGGAGTTGATGGCATGCATAAGGAGATCAAACGGAGTTACAAGTGATGATTTCAGGACTTTGAAGCCACCATAAGGAGTGCATGAAGCCTTGGACGAAATATACAAGATGCCACTTCATAATATTAGTCCATAGGCTAATCTGAGTCTTCGTCACCTTATTATTGGGCCAGGGCCATGTAATTTCGAAATACATTAGTATAGGCTATTTTTAGAGTCCGTATGTGTGGGGAAACAAGAGATAGGGTTAGTTTGGACCCCTCCACCAAGGACCACGAAATTCACCCCTCTTCCTCCATATATACAGCCCTTAGGGCACCGTTTAGACTTAGGTTTTGTTTAGATCAAAAGTTGCCATAGCTGCAACCAGCGTGCCGTTTGTGTTCAACGACCGGACAAAGCGTCACGAGAACCCCACCTTGATCAATAAAGCTTTCATCTTATATTAGCAATATCCAGTTGCAATCTCAGTTTCTTGCTTGTTCTTCGTTTGCTCGCGAAATAGACCCTCGTGGTCGAGTTGATCGTGCTCGTGGTGGTCAATAACCTCTCGGAGTTGGTTTAGCGATTGCTAAAGTAGCGACGTCTCGCTGCGCTTCGTAGTCGGATCGTCAAAGTCGACTTCCACCAGCGAAATCCACCATCTCATCGAAAGGCGGGACACCTTTGCCTCTATCAAGTGGTATCAGTTTCGGGTTGCTCGGTGAGATTTTGATTTTAGTAGTTTAGATCGGTCTGTTCTTCATACCTATAGTCACGAAAAAGCCAAAAAATTAGGGTTAGTTCATCCCATCGAACCAATCTGAGCCTTTGCATAATCTTTTACTGTATTTGCTTTGTTGAATTTGCGGTTGCATCGTCGTGTCAAGTTCTGGTCTTAGCGTCTAGTCTTTTAGAGTTTGAGTTACATTCCGGGTTGTCACGTCGCGCGACTGCCATATACCACCACCACATATTCACCGTAATCCGAATCCATATCGCCACCACATATCCGCCGCCATCACGCCCATCGAGTCCACGCAACATATATCGCCACCGGTCAGAGTTCCACAGATTCATCTCCGCCACGAGTCGAGTTCCACCGATTCATCTCGCCACCGGTCCGAGTTCCACGATTCATCTCATACGGTCCTAGTCCGAGTCGATGGTGTTGCATTGTTCTCGATTTCCGGATCACGCGATACTCCGAGTCGTGACGAGAGGACTCCCCAACTTTCGAGCCATCGCGGAAGAAAAATAGTTCGGTTTCAAAAAAAAACTAAGTGCGGAAATTTACGGCTGGGCAGTTTTAGACCATTTGTAGACTTTTCGAAAAAAATTTGTTGCGAACAAAAAAAAAAAAAAGAGGAAAAAAGTGCAAAAAAAGAAAAAAAGAAAAAAAAATTGAGTGTGCTCCTCCTTGTTTACGTGCAGTAGCGTGATTTTGTTAGTGTTCTAGGCTCGCGTCTCTAGCACGGTCTAGCCTAGGACCGCCGAATCTCAAATCGTTGGCGTTTATTCAACTTTGCATCTCTGAATTGATTATTCTGACATTTTTGCTACCATATCATAAGCCTTCCCAGCTCTACATACATCTCGTCGTGCGTTTGATTCTCCACAGTGTCGCTATATCAAGCTTTGAGAGTTTTGACTTCTAGCGGTTTGCGATCACCTACTCTTTGGGTAGGCTGGTAAATTTGAGATTTGCTTGCGGGTTTGTGATACACCACCACCACTTCTTAGTAGTCTGTGGGATCATATTCTTGTGTGTTTCTATTGCTGCTAACCATGGTAGGATCACAAGCCGATGAGGCTGATTGGGAGAACTGGCGAACAAGCGACTACATGATAAGTTTGACAAATGATGATTGGACGGAGGTGCAAGGCGTGGTAAGCAGATTGGCGAGGCCATGGAAGATAGATGGCATTGAGAAGGCGTTTGAAACAAAGCTTGATAGCAAGTTTGATGAATTGCTCGCGCGTTTTCCACAACCACCCTGGCTGCACCTATCGCACCTCTGCCAGCGACAACAACTCGCCCCTTCGAATCGGTATGGGCCGAGCTCGGCGTGTTCCTATTGAGCCAAGACAAAATTCTGGTGCAGTTGCTGCACTGCTGTTGGTGCTTCTTTGGCTCCTGCTCTTTGCTCTTTGGTGGTAGAGGAGGATGATGAGTATGTGGGCGATTATGAGGATGAGGTTGATCAACATCGAACTACGTGCAACCACCAGCACCACAACCACCGGGCCGTCCACATGCAAATAATGGCAATATTAGGGCTCCCTCAGTGCGAGATCATGACCATCTCCCTAAACTGAAATTGAATATTCCACCATTTGAGGGTAGATATGTTCTGATATATATCTTACTTGGGAGTTAAGCTGAACAACGATTTACATGTTTACAATATCACGAGGAGAGGCGTGTTCCTGCTGCTGTTTGTGCTTTCACTAGCTTTGCATGTGTTTGGTGGTGCGAACATTGTAGATTATATCATGTTCCGACTACTTGGGCTGCTTTGAAAACTGCTATCGTGCTCGTTGGGTTCCACCATATTATCAACGTGAATTACTTCAAAAATTGCAGCGCTTAAGACAAGGAAAAAATTCTGTGAAAAATATTATCGGGAATTACAAACTGGCTTGATTAGATGTGGTATTGTTGAGGAGAATGAAGCTATGCTTGCACGTTTTACAGGTGGATTAAATAGAGATTGAGACCATTCTAGACTATAAGGATTATAATAATATCACTCGTTTATTCCATCTTGCTTGTAAAGCTGAGCGTGAAGTCAGGATCGAGGCATTGGCGGCACTAACTTTCTGCAGGTCGACCGTCATCATGGACACCACGCATCATCTACTTCCTTTGCACAGCACCTCCTTGGTGCCACCTCCAACCGTGATACAAGAAAGCGGCACAACCACCACTATCGCCAGAGCACACTGCTTGGGCCTGCACTGAGCTCTTCTTCCATGGCGTCAGCAGGGCACACAAGTGATATTATTTGTAATGCGTTGTAAGGGAAGAGGACATTTTGCGAGAAGAATGCAAATCTCAGCGTGTGATGATTGCTCTTGAGGATGGTGGGTATGAGTCGCTAGTGACTATGATGAGGAGACTTTGGCTCTTATTACACATGAGAACACGGTGGAGATGATTACGATCATGAGACACAATACATGGCTCTTTGAAGATCTTGGCAGTATGAATGTTTAGTTGCTCAGCGTGTTTTGAGTGTCTGCGAGTTACACAAGTGAGCAAAATCGAGGCATAATTTGTTCCATACAAAGGGAGTTGTGAAGGAGCGTTCTATTAGCGTCATCATAGATGGAGGAGCTGCAACAACTTGGCTAGCATGGAGATGGTGGAGAAGCTATCTCTCACCACAAGACCACATCCACATCCTTACTACATCAATGGTTCAACAACAGCGGCAAGGTGAAGGTAACACGTCTTGTTAGTGTGCATTTTAGTATCTCTACATATCTGATTATGTTGATTACGATGTGGTACCTATGCAAGCATGTTCCTTGTTACTTGGTAGACCATGGCAATTTGATAAAATTCTATACACCATGGTAGAAACAATCGTATACTCTTGTTCATAAGGATAAAAATATTACTTTGCTTCCTATGACTCAGGTCCATTTGAAAGATGATATTAATAGAGCTAATAAAGCAAAGCAGGAGAAAATAAGAGTGAAAATCAGATTGTGGCAAAAGAATTTGAGCAACACATGGCGCCTAATAATAAACCATCTCTTGTTTTGCTGAAATTAAATTGAAAAGTGCATGTTTACTTGCCACCAAATCTGATATTGATGAGCTAGATTTTAACAAATCTATTTGCTATGCTTTTGTGTGCAAAGAGGCATTATTTTCATTAGAGGGCGTGCCTTCCTCTTTGCCCCTCTTGTCACTAACATTTTGCGGGAGTTTCGGCGTCTTTCACAAGGCGTGCCACCGGGATTACCACCTATTAGGATTGAGCATCAAATTGACTTAATTCCGGTGCATCATTACCAACCGTGCACCATACCGTACCAATCCGGAGAGCGAAGGAGATTATCGTCAAGTCACGAGGGCTGCTCGACGACAAAGGTTATATCTGCGAATCCCTTAGTCCTTGTCTTTGTTCCTATTATTCTAGTGCGAAAAAGGATGGTACGTCACGTGTGTGTGTTGATTGTAGAGGCATCAATAATATTACTATTAGTTATCGTCACCCTATTCCTAGGCTAGATGATATGCTTGATGAATTGAGTGGCTCTACAATATTCTCCAAAGTTGATTTGCGTAGTGGATACCATCAAATTCGTATGAAATTGGGAGATGAATGGAAAACAGCATTTAAAACTAAGTTTGGATTATATGAGTGGTTAGTCATGCCTTTTGGGTTAACTAATGCACCTAGTACTTTCATGAGATTAATGAGCGAAGTTTCGTGCTTTCATTGGACGATTTGTGGTAGTCTATTTTGATGATATCTTGATTTATAGCAAATCTTTGGAAGAACATTTGGAACATTTACGTGCTGTTTTAATGCTCTCGTGATGCCGTTTGTTTGGTAACCTTGGGAAGTGCACCTTTTGCACCGACCGAGTATCTTTTCTTGGCTATGTTGTTACTCCACGGGGAATTGAAGTTGATAAAGCCAAGATTGAAGCTATTGAGTTGGCATGCCCAAAGCAGTCACACAAGTGAGGAGTTTCCTTGGCCTCGCTGGTTTCTATAGGCGTTTTGTGAGAGATTTCAGCACCATTCTTGCACCTCTCAACGAGCTTACAAAGAAGTATGTGCCTTTTGTTTGGGGTACCATACGGGAAGAGGCCTTCACGGTATTGAAAGCTAAGTTGACACATGCTCCTTTACTCCAACTTCCCTGATTTTAATAAGACTTTTGAGCTTGAATGTGATGCTAGTGGAATTGGATTAGGAGGTGTGTTATTACAAGATAGCAAACCTGTTGCATACTTTTACGAAAAATTGAGTGGGCCTAGTCTGAATTACTCTACTTATGATAAAGAATTATATGCTCTTGTTAGGACTTTAGAAACATGGCAACATTATTTATGGCCCAAAAATTTGTTATACATTCGATCATGAATCTTTGAAACATATTAAAAGTCAAGCTAAACTGAGATAGTAGACATGCTAAATGGGTTGAATTCATTGAGACTTTCCTTATGTCATTAAACACAAGAAGGGTAAAGAAAATGTTATTCTTGATGCATTGTCTAAATCGCTATACTATGCTTTCACAACTTGACTTCAAAATATTTGGTTTGGAGACCATCAAAGATCAATATGTGCATGATGCTGATTTTAAAGATGTATTGCAGAATTGTAAAGAAGGAAGAACATGGAACAAGTTTGTCGTTAATGATGGATTTGTGTTCCGTGCTAACAAGCTATGCATTCAGCTAGCTCCGTTAGTCTTTTGTTGTTGCGGAGGCGCATGGAGGAGGACTAATGGGACACTTTAGGCGTGAAGAAGGCGGAGGGCGTACTTGCTACACATTTCTTTTGGCCAAAGATGAGGCAGGATGTTGGCGTTTATTGCTTGCTGCACTACATGTCAAAAAGCTAAGTCACGACTCAATCCTCATGGTTTATATATGCCTTTGCACTGTACCTAGTGTTCCTTGGGAGGATATATCTATGGACTTTGTTTTAGGTTTACCTAGAACAAAGAAGGGAGGATAACATATTTGTTGTCGTGGATAGATTCTCGAAAATGGCACACTTTATACCATGTCATAAAAGCGATGATCTTTGTCAATGTTGCTGATTTGTTCTTTATTGAAATTATTAGTTTGCATGGTGTGCCAAATACTATTGTTTCAGATCGTGATACTAAATTTCTTAGCCACTTTTGGAGATGTTTATGGGCTAAGTTGGGGACTAAACTGCTTTTTAGTACTACTTGTCACCCCAAACTGATGGACAAACTGAAGTAGTCAATAGAACATTGTCTACTATGCTTAGGGCTGTTCTAAAGAAAATAAGAAAATGTGGGAGGAATGCTTGCCTCATATTGAATTTGCTTATAATCGTTCATTGCATTCTACTACTAAGATGTGCCCTTTTGAAGTTGTGTATGGTTTCCTACCTCGTGCACCTATTGATTTGTTGCCTCTTCCATCTTGAGAGAAGGTTAATTTTGATGCTAAAAAACGTGCTGAGTTGATTTTAAAATGCATGAGTTAACTAAGGAAAACATTGGCGTATGAATGCTAAATATAAACTTCTTTGGAGATAAGGGTAGAAAACATGTTGTGTTTGCACTGGAGATCTTGTTTGGTTACATTTGCGTAAGGATAGATTTCTGATTTGCGCAAATCAAAGCTAATACCACGTGCTGCTGGTCCTTTAAGGTGTTGGAGAAAGTAAATGATAATGCATATAAACTTGAGCTGCTGCAGATTTTGGGGTTAGTCCACTTTTAACATTGCAGATTTGAAGCCATATTTGGGTGAGGAAGATGAACTTCCGTCGAGGCGACTTCATTTCAAGAAGGGAGGATGATGAGGACATCAATACCATTGTTACACCCCAGCCCTGCTGCTATACATCTTGGACCAATTACTAGAGCTCGCGCCGCCAACTAAATTACGGTACTTTCGTTTCTTGGTAATGATTCTAATATTCATGAGAATATGATCTTTGCCTAAATTGGATACATTTGTTTTGCTTACAAATGAAGGGCCTAGCTTGGAGAAGGATGAACATTGGAGCAAGAACACACATGGAGTTGATGGCATGCATAGAGAGATCAAACGGAGTTACAAGTGATGATTTCAGGACTTTGAAGCCACCATAAGGAGTGCATGAAGCCTTGGACGAAATATACAAGATGCCACTTCATAATATTAGTCCATAGGCTAATCTAGGTCTTCGTCACCTTATTATTGGGCCAGGCCCATGTAATTTCGAAATACATTAGTATAGGCTATTTTTAGAGTCCGTATGTGTGGGAAACAAGAGATAGGGTTAGTTTGGACCCCTCCACCAAGGGCCACGAAATTCACCCCTCTTCCTCCATATATACAGCCCTTAGGGCACCGTTTAGACTTAGGTTTTGTTTAGATCAAAAAGTTAGCCATAGCTGCAACCGGCGTGCCGTTTGTGTTCAGCGACCGGACAAAGCGTCACAGAACCCCACCTTGATCAATAAAGCTTTCATCTTATATTCGCAATATCCAGATTGCAATCTCAGTTTCTTGCTTGTTCTTCGTTTGCTCGCGGAAATAGACCCTCGTGGTCGAGTTGATCGATGCTCGGGCGTGGTGATAACCTCTCGGAGTTGGTTTAGCGATTGCTAAAGCGCGGCGTCCTCGCCTTCGTAGTCGGATCGTCAAAGTCGACTTCCACCAAGCGAAATCCACCATCTCATCGAAGGCGGGACACCTTTGCCTCTATCACCTAGGTGGTACAAGGCCAATGGGCCCAAGTGGAGGTGGCGTAACACCTTTGGACTTGTAGTTTGACTCAGATTCATTGCGGACATCAGATTGTTTCGTCCATAACTCAACGCTCGAGACGGATTTTAAGGTGATTCGGTTGTGCTGGAAAGAGCATGAAATCTAATTTCCAACAAAAAAAGAATCACCCAATTGAGTCCGTATGAAAAAGTTGTTGCCGTTTTGAGTAAGGTATATGCATGCGATCCGAATCTGAATCCGAACATGAGAGACTTGGACTCTATCTTCTCTTGGCCCAAAAGTGGCGTGAGAAGACTTTTTGAACAACACCTAAACTTCTTCTTTTCCCTTATCTTCATATGTGGATTGTACAAATGTCCCATACACCTGCAATTAGACAAAACACAAAAGTGTGTGAAGTATTTTTGTTCTGGATAACATAAATAGATTATTGAATAGTTTGCTCTAGAAATCACCTGACAAATATGCATGTATGCAATATTTTTGGTCATATCAAAGGTAGTCATGTCCTCATCAGAACAACATTCGTCGCTGGTTTTCAGACAAGTTTCTGAACCCATTGGCACTTCCTTTCAAAGGAAATTCGAGAGATTATGTTGCTTATAAGCCCCCTGGTAGGGACAAACGTACCTTTCTGCAGATGCTCTATGATCCGGTTAATCTCATTTGGCCGTAAATTGAAGAAAATCCAGCGGCTATATGCCTTATTCTCCTTGTTTTCGCGGGATGGCATCTTTGTAACTCCGTGTGCCTTGCAGCCAGAACAAAAGGGCATTCTGGCATTGGTCGATATATATGTGGAAATGATATCTCCTCTATAGAGGA
This sequence comes from Aegilops speltoides, assembly GCA_021437245.1. NCBI lineage: Eukaryota > Viridiplantae > Streptophyta > Magnoliopsida > Poales > Poaceae > Aegilops > Aegilops speltoides. The sequence continues at coordinate 9,601 of JAHHZJ010002249.1, forward strand.
CAAAAATTTTAGGCAATCGGTAAAAGCGCATGAGAAAATGAGGTACTTTCAAATCGCCATAGAATGGATAGATGTTCACTAAAGCGGTCATAATTTTGGCATTAGAGTCCGTGTCGGACCCACAAGTACTCAAAGCTGCTTTCGCGTATGTGAATCTAGAAAATACTCCGCTTGCGCCCGGGAGGCGGAGTGCCCTCAAATCTGACCTTAAGCAGGACTTTTTGGTACAGAAGTCAAGAACATCAATCATCATTGGTTTCGGACAAGTTTACGAACCCATTGGCACATGCTTTTGAAGGAAATTCGAGAGATTATGTTGCTTATCGACATTAGCCCCCTGGTAGGGACAAGCGTACCTTCTGCGGATGCTCTATGATCCGGGCAATCTCATTTGGCGTAAATTGAAAAATCCAGCGGCTATGATAGAGGCAAAGGTGTCTCGTCTTCGATGAGATGATGGATTCGCTTTGGTGGAAGTCGTCTTTGGCGATCCGACTCTGACGTCACGAGGGCGTCGCGCCTTAGCAATCGCTAAACCAACTCGAGAGGTTATTGACCCGCAGCCGGAGGGCGATCAACGACCACGGTGCATTTCCTACAAACAAGCGAAGAACAAGCAAGCTGAGATTGCAATGCGGATATTGCGAATTTAAGATGATAGCTTTATTGATCAAGGTGGGGTTCTGTGGCGCCTTTATGCGGTCGTTGAACACAAGCGAAATGCGTGAAGTTGCAGCTATTGCGAACTTTAATCTAAACAAAACCCAAAGTCTAAGCGATGCCCTAAGGGCTGTATATATGGAGGAAGAGATTTCGTGACCCTTGGTGCGGGGTCGAAATCAACCTATCTCTGTTCCCCACACATCGGGACTCTAAAAATAGCCTATACTTATGTATTTCGAAATTACATGGGCTGACCCAATAATAAGGTGTGCGGCACCTAGAATAGCCTCTAGACAAAATTTATTTGGCATCTTGTATATTTAAGTCCAAGGCTTCATGCACCCATTATGGTGGCTTCAAAGCACTGAAATCATCACTTGTAACTCGTTCTTGTTCCCTAGCATGCCATCATCTCCATGCTTGCTCTTGCTCAATGTTCATCCTTCTCCAAGCTAGGCCCTTCGTTTGTAAGCAAAATAAATGTATCCAATTTAATCATATTCTCATGAACATTAGAACATTAACAAAAAGAATCAGTAATTTAGTTGGCGTCTTGTGACTCTCGTAAATATGTATAGCGGGGGTTGTGGGTGTAACAATGGTATTGATGTCCTCATCATCCTCCTTCTTTGGCGTCCTTGACGGAAGTTCATCTTCCTCAAATAAGGCTTCAAATCGCAATGTTTGGGACTAACCCCAAAATCTCTCAAGTTTATATGCATTATCATTTACTTTCTCCAACACCTTAAAGGGACCAGCAACACATGGCATTAGCTTTGATTTTGCAAATCATGAAATCTATCCTTACATAAATGTAACCAAACAAGATCTCCAGTGCAAACACAACATGTTTCTACCCTTATCTCGGCAAGTTTATATTTAGCATTCATACGCTCAATGTTTTCCTTAGTTAACTCATGCATTTTTAAAATCAATTCAGCCGTTCTTTAGCATCAAAATTAACCTTCTCAGAAGATGGAAGAAGCGACAAATCAATAAGCATACGAGTAGGAAACCATACACAACTTCAAGGGCACATCTTAGTAGTAGAATAAAATGAGCGATTATAAGCTAATTTAATATGAGGCAAGCATTCCTCCACATTTCTTATTATTCTTTAGAACAGCCCTAAGCATAGTAGACAAAGTTCTATTGACTACTTGGTTTGTCCATCAGTTTGGGGTGACAAGTAGTACTAAAAGCGGTTTAGTCCCCAACTTGGCCCATAAACATCTCAAGTGGCTAAGAAATTTAGTATCACGATGAAACAATAGTATTTGGCACACCATGCAAGCGAATAATTTCACGAATGAACAAATCGGCAACATTACATGACATCATTGCTTTTATGACATGGTATTAAGTGTGCCATTTTAGAGAATCTATCCGACTGACAAATATGCTAACCCTCCCTTCTTTGTTCTAGGTAAACCTAAGACAAAGTCCATAGATATATCCTCCCAATGAACACTAAGTGGAGCAAGGCATATATAAACCATGAGGATTGAGTCGTGACTTAGCTTTTTGACATGTAGTGCGGCGAGCAATAAAGCTCAACATCCGTTCATCTTTGGCCAAAAGAAATGTAGCAATGGTCGTCCTCCGTCTTCTTCACGCAAAGTGTCGATTAGTCCTCCTCCATGCGCCTCTGCAACAACAAAAACAATGCGGAGCCTGGCTGGAATGCACATAGCTTGTTAACCGAACACAAATCCATCATTAATGACAAACTTGTTCCATGTTCTTCCTTCTTTACAATTCTGCAATACATCTTTAAAATCAGCATCATGCACATATTGATCTTTGATGGTCTCCAAACCAAATATTTTGAAGTCAAGTTGTGAAAGCATAGTATAGCGATGAGACAATGCATCAGCAATAACATTTTCTTTACCCTTCTTGTGTTTAATGACATGAGGGGAAGTCTCATTGAATTCAACCCATTTAGCATGTCTATGATTCAGTTCAACTTGATGATGCGGAGCATCCTTCCATCATTCCCATGGACTCTACATCAACACATCCAACCCCACAAGCACCTATGACTCGAGCATGTGCAAGAGCTCTTGAAACCGAGGTGACATCACTCCTCTCACAATTCCCTTTCGATTCACATGAGACATGGTTACTACCTCAAACGGAAATGCTATGCATACTTTCGGTACCAAGGAGTTGACCATGAAGAAGCTAGGAAGCAAGGAAGGGCAGGCGGAAGACATGCATGAAGGCGGAGAGGAAAAATCACCAGGACGGGATGCGGACGATCAGGACCACGGCGGACGATCCGGTGACGACGATCCGGACCCGGCCGGACGATCAAGCTCATCATCAAGACTCGAAGCTCAAACACAGGCGGATCATCGGACCCGTCTGATCATCCGGACCCCGCCGGGCGTCGGACCGCCGGTAGGACATCGGCCCGTCGCCACCACCGGCCGACCGGAGCATCCTATGGACATCACCATGTCAAGAGCCCATTTGGCAAGTGACACGCGACATCTACTTCACATACACAAGGTGAATCATCTCCTTTACGTGCTCACTTGACACTCTCGAGGATGGTATACTACTTGACACTTCTCCCGTGTGCATGCATAGGTATTGTCGGACCTTCACGGATGTCAGGAGGAGTGCAAGCGCCAAGAGCGACTACACCATCGCGAGAAGCATGGAAGAAAGATGGAAGAAAGAAGAAGAAAGGCGGGCGGCTGCGAGGCGGGCGGACATCCGGACCCCGTCCGGACGGACGATCGGACGATCATCCAGTGCCCCGGATCATCCGGACAAATCGTCGAGCGACAACAAGGTGCCTCTGCAAGCGGATCATCCGGACGATCGCCGGATCATCCGGACCCGACACCGGATCATCCGGACCCCATCCGGATCATCCGGACCCGCTTGTGTGGCGTGACTTGGGCCAAGCCCGTGTACCCCTTGCCCCTCACTTACCCCTTCGCCCCTTGGGCTATAAATAGACCTCCTCCACCTCCTTTCTAGGGTTAGCAAAGTGATAGCTCATTCTTAGGTGAGCTTTGCTCCTACCTATCTCTACTCTTGAGAGAGAGACCACTACTCCATTGGAGGCCAAGACCTCCATCTAGGAGAAGATCCCCTGAGGATATCATCAAGACCCCTCTTGTGGGAAGATCCATCTAGGATATCATCAAGACCTCCTCTTGGAGATGAACCTTACCTTGTATCTTTCCTTTGTTGTTCATGTACCTTGTGATCTTGTGTGTTTGATTGTCTAGTGGATGTGTGATTTGGACTTGTTCTTGAGTGTTTCCCTTGTGATTTCTCCCGTTCTTCCCGTGTTCATCGTGTTCTTGAGGATCCCTCCAAGCGTGAAAGATCGTTGCTATAGGGTTCCACCCTACATCATATGGTATCATGAGCCACGTTGATCACGTTTTGGAGCCCCTACCCCTGTTTTCTAGCTTGATTTTGTTGATTTAGTCCTAAATCCGAAAATCCCCACCAAAAATAGCCCCAAATTTTTTGTGATTTGTTGGTTTGATGAAGTTTTGTTGATTTTGATCCATGGATTTGCTTGGTTTCAAGTGGATCTAGCATCTCCCCAAGTTTCCCCACCTTCCATCCACGAAATCCTCAAATTTTGCCCGAAAATCATCCATTTCCGCCCAAAATTCGTCCCCCGAAAGCAAATCGGCGGGTTGACTTGGCGGATCATCCGGACCTTCTCCGGATCATCCGGACCAAGCCGGATCAGCTGGACGCCCCGGACGTCCGGATAAATCGCGCACCGAAAAACAGAACCGGCGGCAGCGAACCGGATCATCCGGATTTCCTCCGGATCATCGGACCGAGCCGGATCATCCGGACCTCCTCCGGATCATCCGGTTTACCCCGAAACCGACTTGGCTGATTTTGTTTTGTCCATAACTAATTCATCCGAACTCCGATTTTGGCGTTCTTTAGCTCGTTTTGAAGCTATTGACATCCCCATCCCACAAAAATACCACCAACATCATTTGACTCCATCAAATTTTCTGAAATTTGGCAAGTTTGCCTAGGCCCTCCACCATATCATCCGCATTACCACCACCGACTTCATAACCTAACCCATTTTGTTCCCCATAGCATTTGAGGTTGTTTGAGTAGTGACTTGAGTCTCCTAAGGTGTTTCGGCTACTTAGGGACGGTTGCTTCTTCATCAACCACTACCACCACCACTTCCACATACCTTCCCACCATACACTTCGGTCACCACCAACTTAACCCAATAGTTGTTTGAGCTTGTTTGAGTTGTGGCTTGTGTCTCCTAAGGTGTTTCGGCTACTTAGGGGTGGCAACTTCAACTCCGACTCGTTTATAGCCCATCATTCCATCCGCATTGCCTAGTGCAACACCTCCACCGCTTTTCGCTACCACCATTTTGACATTTGCCTTTGGATTTTGAGTTTGCGGTTTTCCGTTTCCTAAGGTGTTTGACTACTTAGGGACGAGTCTCCATCATCTTGGTATCTACACCAAGAACACCGCCTCTCATCATCGCAAAGGGCGGTAACCTCGGCGACACCTTTGTATATTCACCTTGCAATTGCATTGTTAACCCCTAGCCCATTTTGCGTCACTTACCTATCGAGACTAGCCATTTGAGTATTGCCGGCAACGTTACTTGTGCACATTAGTGATCCACCATTCCATTGCATACATACCATATCATATTGGTATCATATCATCCATTGTGTCTCAAGTTTGTTCCGCATATACACAATTGCTATCTTAGTTTGTGCATTGTACAAAAGTGGCCATAGAAAAAAAGAAAAAAAAGCTTTTAAGCAAAAGAGTGAGCAAAGAAGCTCGTGAGCAAGTGCCATAGCATCATACCCATTGCACATAAGATTGTAAAATCTACATCATATGACATCATGCTTGAGAGAAACACCGGGAACCATACATACATAGCATACTTGGGATAGAAGTTTATCCATTTTGCATCTTATAGGTTGAGCACAAGTGTCGTATCCGCCTATTGAGCAGTCGTGCTAGCGTCTCTCTTGAGTTGTGCAACACGAGCGTTTTCCGTGGATTCCACATTTTGTGCTCATTCCTTGGTTGCACGACCCCATTTATCTATCCGTGTGTGTGTTTCCGTGTACCTTTCATTGCTATTGGTCTACTTGTTTCACTTGCGAATTTGTGAATCTTTTTCAACATTATTGACTCTTGCTAACATTTTGCATCAAATTTTTGTGCCACTATCCTCACCGAGCTCTACCATAAGCCTTTACTTGTAGGTGTGAGTGAACAAGTCGGTACCAATTCCACTATTCTTTCATCTCACATTGAGTGAAGCAGAGATACATCCTCAACTTTGGGAAAAGGTAACTTGGTATTGTTTATCTCATTTCCTACTCACCTCTACTCGAGTCTTGTGATGGATAGGCAAGGCATTTCATCTTGGTCTACAACAACAACGCAGCGAGTTCGATGCCATGAACAACAACTACGGCGCCAAGATGGACAAGCGCATGGAGGAGATCAAGGCCCTCATCAAGTCCTACAAGCGATCTTCCTCATCTTGAGAAGGCGCTCAAGAGCACATCCTTCGAGCTACCACCTCGGCAAGATCACATCGGCATCGACACCATCACCAACAAAAGCGTGAAGGTCAAGAGCTCAACACCAACAACCGCTCAATGACTTCACCATCTCCTTGGCATCTTCGCCAAGCGACTTCAAAGCATCTTAGCCCTACGGACATATGGCATCTTCGCCAACAAGAACCTCAAGACTACACTCAAGAGAAGCTACCCAAGCTCAAGTCCGCGACTTCCACGAGCTACTCGACCTCGACACCGACCACAAGATTCCTTTCTATGGGACTCAAGAACCGAGGAGTACCTCGAGTGGGGCGTTTGATGGGCGACTACCTCAAGCTACATCAAGTTCCTCCGAAGATCAAGTGAAGTGCATACAAGAAACTTCCACGACTACGCATTGGCATGGTGGCTTCACACACCTTGATTACTACGACATGAGTTGGCCCAAGGCGAAAGAGCTTTGCGGGAGAGTTTGTGCCTCCAACCTACGGAACAACCGGCGCCAATTGGAGAACACCACCCAGGATCCAAGTCCATCGACAAGTACTTCAAGGAGATGATGATTGCCTTTGACGAGCAGCGTGGGCGACCCCATTTCGATGAAGTTCCACTTCATGATGGGATTACTGCGACATCTCCAAGACCATCTTCCTCGAGAACTACAAGTCCATCGGCGACTACTACATTGGTGCTCTCAAGGCGGAACAAGAACTCATGAAGGCCAAGGCTTCTCCACCCCAAGCAAACTTGGCGACCAAGCTCTCGACAAGCATGAGGCTAGTACCACCAAGATGTCCAAGCCGACAAGCTCAAGGCGATGCTCCCAAGTGTGACTTCACGCCATCCCTCTTTGTGGCATTGATGATGGAGTCCTTCGACTCTTTTTCAAGGAGGAGATTCGCTGGAGACCCTCAAGGACCAAGCTTTGGCGACAAGGTGGCGAGCAAGGATGATGCTTCCATCTTAGGGGCGAGAGTGATGTTGTGCCATCTTTGGCCTTCATCCACGACGAGAGTGATGATGTGCCATCTTGGCCTTCATCCACGGCGACCACGGCGAGATGGTTGAGCATGGGACTTTCCTTTGACCACGGTGGCGTATGATGACTTGGTGACTTGTGCCACCATATTGAGAGTGAGAGTGACTTCACCACTAGCCCCATATATGATGAGTTGCCACAATTCCCATGTGAGGAGAGCCACAACCCCCACCACTTGAGTGAGATGGTGACTCCACCATATGTGAGTTTGAGTGCACCTATTTTGAGGAGTGGTGAGTGAACCACCACATAGAGAGTGAGATAGTTGATAGGTCTCGTGAGGCCATTGGCATTTCTAACAACTTGACCTCTACCTCTATTGTGTCTTCTCATTTGGTGCTAGGTCCCATTTATGATGACACGGCGATCCTCGACGACTTCGTCCTACCTTTGGACAAGACGATGGCCATGGTGGATTATGATGCACCGCCCACATGGTTCCATCAAGATGATGATGATGACCACCATTTGGTCTTTCCCACCTCACCTACACCACTTGAGTGGAATGACAAAGGTAACATAGGTGAAGGTGATGCTCTAGTCCCACTAGTGGACATTCTTGACATCGATTGCTTGCATGATGTTGATCCACCTATTGCCATGCTTCATGCTAGTATGATTTCCCCATGCGATGATTTGCCCATTTATGATGAGTATGATGATTCTATTGTGGAGTCTATTAGTTGTGATGCCATGTTACATAGGATTTCTTGTGACAATTCTTTAGGTCACATCATGTTTGATAATCCGCTTGACTTGTCATATGCTATGCATGAGATCAACCATATGTCTTATTTGCAATCTCTTCATAGTGACTATGCATATGCCATTAAAATAAACCCAATTTGCACATATGGCATAGATGACAAGCCCATGGTTATTGGCATTTGTTTCTCTTGTGATGATATTGATATGCTCCCTTTGCATCATTTATCTCATATGCCATGCCATGACCACCTAACCGGATATGCATTGTTTTGGATGTTGTCCATTTTCTCCATGTGATGTTTCGATATTGCTCATGAGGAGACCCCATAGTTTCCTCATACATTTTAGGAGATTTTGATCCATCCATCCATTGCATGATCCCAATACTTGTGTGCACCATATGCTCCCCATGAATAAACATGCTTTTGATGTGCCATATACTTGTTTGCTCAATTTGTGTCCCCATCGTGTCATACATAATAACTATTCTTTCATGATGGATGACATGTTCTTATACCATGCATCAAATTTCTTTGGCGATGCCTATCTTGTGCTAACTCACACGTGCACATACACATCATGATGGATGATGTGTACATTTTACACACACAATTTCTTTGGATTGTGTCTCTTTTGTGTAGGTACCCATGAATACTTGTCAACCTCGCAATCCACGAGTTGACAAAGCGAGCTCTTGAGAGCAATGGCGATTTGGGATCCGTGGACTATCCTTACCACCGTTCCCTTGGCGCAAGGACTACAGCATAACTCCTCTACTTGGCTCTCCCACGGCTATGGGCCATTTACCACTTCTCACATTATGCTCATTTACCGTGTTCACTTTGCATGCTATGCTTGCTTCTATGCCTTTGCCATGCAATTGTGACCCTTGTTTGCATCTACCCATGTTTCATCATTATGCTACTTCTATGTGTATTTGCATGCTTGGTGGAGATCCTTGTTGCTATTGCCATGTTTATCATGTGCCCCATGCTCTTGTCCTCATATCTTGCTTTCATGCTTGTGCTATGACATGTGAATTATTCATGCCCACTATTTGCACCAATGACATGTTTGCCATGATTCCTCTAGTATGTTGCATCTTAGCACTACTAGCTTGCTTGACTTGATAGCTATGATTGCTCACTATGTTACATCACCCATGTTCCACTACTTGCTTTCTTGGGTTGATGACATATATGCCTTGTGTGTTGCATCTAGTTCTTCACATACATGATAGATCTCGCTTTGACTTGATTGCCTCACATGATGAACAATTGCTCTTTCCATTGTGTTGAGTCATGATATCTTCACTACACCCTATGCACGTTATGGTTGGTGTCTTGCATAGACATTTCATGAGTTTCTCATTGAGCTCATTATGCATGCTTGCTATGACCTTGAGGTAGGTGCCTGTTCACTTATCACATATATTTGCATCTTGACCTCACATTTGCATGCTTGTTCCCATGATATACTTGATTGTGCTCAATTTATATGCTCAAATGCCATGCCACACTTCTTTGTCAAACCATATGCTATGCTTGATGACAACACTTGTTGGGTGAATCTGATGAGGACATCAATACCATTGTTACACCCACAGCCCTATTTGCTATACATCTTGGACCAATTACTAGAGCTCGCTGCGCCAACTAAATTACCGGTACTTTCGTTTCTTGGTAATGATTCTAATGTTCATGAGAATATGATCTGCCTAAATTGGATACATTTGTTTTGCTTACAAATGAAGGGCCTAGCTTGGAGAAGGATGAACATTGGAGCAAGAACACACATGGAGTTGATGGCATGCAAGAGGATCAGAACGGAGTTACAAGTGATGATTTCAGGACTTTGAAGCCACCATAAGGAGTGCATGAAGCCTTGGACGAAATATACAAGATGCCACTTCATAATATTCGTCCATAGGCTATTCTAGGTCTTCGTCACCTTATTATTAGGCCAGGCCCATGTAATTTCGAAATACATTAGTATAGGCTATTTTTAGAGTCCGTATGTGTGGGGAAACAAGAGATAGGGTTAGTTTGGACCCCTCCACCAAGGGCCACGAAATTCACCCCTCTTCCTCCATATATACAGCCCTTAGGGCACCGTTTAGACTTGGGTTTTGTTTAGATCAAAAGTTAGCCATAGCTGCAACCGGCGTGCCGTTTGTGTTCAACGACGGACAAAGCGTCCACAGAACCCCACCTTGATCAATAAAGCTTTCATCTTATATTCGCAATATCCAGTTGCAATCTTAGTTTCTTGCTTGTTCTTCGTTTGCTCGCGGAAATAGACCCTCGTGGTCGGGTTGATCGTGCTCGGCGTGGTCAATAACCTCTCGGAGTTGGTTTAGCGATTGCTAAAGCGCGGCGTCCTCGCCTTCGTAGTCGGATCGTCAAAGTCGACTTCCACCAAAGCGAAATCCACCATCTCATCGAAAGGCGGGACACCTTGGCCTCTATCAAGTGGTATCAGATTTCCGGGTTGCTCGGTGAGATTTTGATTTTTCGTAGTTTAGATCGAGTCATTCTTCATACCTACAGTCCACGAAAAAGCCCAAAAAAAAATTAGGGTTAGGTCATCATATCCGAACCAATCGAGCCTTTGCATAATCTTTTACGTATTTGCATTGTTGAATTTGCGGTTGCATCGTCGTGTCTATTCTTTGGTCTTAGAGTCTAGTCTTTTAGAGTTTGAGTTACGGTCATAAGTTGTCACGCCGCGCCGCCTTTATTATCATCGAATCCGTATCCATCTACCACCACCGCTTATCCGCCACGCTTGAATCCGTATCCATATACCACCACGCCATCCATATACCACCATGCCATATACCACCACCATATATCCACCACCAATCCGAGTTCCTTGCATATTAGATTTGTTTTGGGATCCATCTAGTTTTCGATTCGTGTTTCCTTATGCGAGTAGGTTTGATTCAGCAATCTTTTGCCGTCCGTAGAAGAGGTTGGTTTCCAGGAAAACCCTCGTTTAGCCCAAAATTTTCCAAAAGCATACGGGATAAAAATTTTACGGCTATCCTATTTTAGGTGTTTCTAAGCGTATTGAGCGATCGCCGTTATAGAAAGTTTTTTGACCCGTTTCAGTTTTGGGTCAAGGCGTCGAAAAAAAAAAAAATTTGGTTGAAAAATTTCGTGCCCATCATGTCGGTTTGACACAGGAAGAGTTTTGAGACACTCGCCATTATAGTGATTTTTCGCAAAAAAAAAAAAAAAAAGCGTAAAAAAAAAAAAGCAAAAAAAAAAAAAAAGCGAAAAAAATTCAGAGTGTGCTTTTCCTTTGTTTACGTGCAGCGCCGTGATTTTGTTAGTGTTCTAGGCTCGCGTCTCTATACGGTCTAGCCTAGGACCAACCGATCTACCGTCGTTGGCGTTTATTCAACTTTGCATCTCGAATTGATTATTCTTGACCCTTTTGCTACCATATTATAAGCCTTCCCAGCTCCACATACATCTCGTCGTGCGTTTGATTCTCCACAGTGTCGCTATATCCAAGCTTTGAGAGTTTTGACTACAGCGGTTGCCGATCACCACTTCTTTGGGTAGGCTGGTAAAATTTGAGATTTGCTTCACGGTTTGTATTGTCACCACACCACCACCACCACTTCCTAGTAGTCTGTAGGATCATATTCTTGTGTGTTTCTATTGCTGCTAACCATGGCAGGAACACAGGCCGATGAGGCTGATTGGGAGAACGACAAACAAACAGCTACATGATAAGTTTGAGCAAATGATGATTGGACAGGTGCAAGATGTGGTAAACAGATTTGTGAGGCCATGGAGAAGATAGATGGCATTGAGAAGGCGTTTGAAACAAAGCTTGATAGCAAGTTTGATGAATTGCTCGGCGTTTTCCACAACCACCGCCGGCTGCACCTATCGCACCTCTGCAGCGACAACAACTCGCCCCTTCGAATCGGTATGGGCGAGCTCGGCGTGTTCCTATTGAGCGAGGACAAAATTCTGGTGCATTGCTGCTCTTGCTGTTGGTGCTTCTTTGGCTCCTGCTGCTTTGCTGCTGCTGGTGCGAGGAGGAGGATGAGTATGTGGGAGATTATGAGGATGAGGTTGATCAACATCGAACTCGTGCAACCACCAGCACCACAACCACCGGTCGTCCACATGCAAATAATGGCAATGTTAGGGCTCCCCTCAGTGCGAGATCATGACCATCTCCCTAAACTGAAATTGAATATTCCACCATTTGAGGGTAGATATGTTCTGATATATATCTTACTTGGGAGTTAGAAACTGAACAACGATTTACATGTTTACAATATCACGAGGAGGCGTGTTCTGCTGCTTTGTTTGTGCTTTCACTAGCTTTGCATGTGTTTGGTGGTGCGAACATTGTAGATTATATCTGTTCAGCTACTTGGGCTGCTTTGAAAACTGCTATGCGTACTCGTTGGGTTCCACCATATTATCAACGTGAATTACTTCAAAAATTGCAGCGTTTAAGACAAGGAAAAATTCTGTAGAAGAATATTATCGGGAATTACAAAGCTGGCTTGATTAGATGTGGTATTGTTGAGGAGAATGAAGCTATGCTTGCGTTTTACGGGTGGATTAAATAGAGATTCAGACCATTCTAGACTATAAGGATTATAATAATATCACTCGTTTATTCCATCTTGCTTGTAAAGCTGAGCGTGAAGTCTTGAGGATCGGCGAGGCATTGGCGCGCACTAACTTTTACTGCAGGTCGACCTTCATCATGGACACCACGTGCATCATCTACTTCCTTGCACCATCACCTCCTTGGTGCCACCTCCAACCGTGATACAAGAAAGCGAGGCACAACCACCACTATCGCCAAGAGCACACTGCTTGGGCCTGCCTGAGCTCTTCTTCTTCCATGGCGTCAGCAGGGCACACAAGTGATATTATTTGTAAATCGTTGTAAGGGAAGAGGACATTTTTGAGAGAATGCAAATCTCAGCGTGTGATGATTGCTCTTGAGGATGGTGGGTATGAGTCCGCTAGTGACTATGATGAGGAGACTTTGGCTCTTATTACACATGAGGAACACGGTGGAGATGATTACGATCATGAGACACAATACATGGCTCTTGAAGATCTTGTGGTATGAATGTTTAGTTGCTCAGCGTGTTTTGAGTGTGCGAGTTACACAAGTGAGCAAAATCAGAGGCATAATTTGTTCCATACAAAGGGAGTTGTGAAGGAGCGTTCTATTAGCGTCATCATAGATGGAGGGAGCTGCAACAACTTGGCTAGCATGGAGATGGTGGGAAGCTATCTCTCACCACAAGACCACATCCACATCCTTACTACATCCAATGGTTCAACAACAGCGGCAAGGTGAAGGTAACACGTCTTGTTAGTGTGCATTTTAGTATCTCTACATATCTGATTATGTTGATTGTGATGTGGTACCTATGCAAGCATGTTCCTTGTTACTTGGTAGACCATGGCAATTTGATAAAAATTCTGTACACCATGGTAGAAACAATCGGTATACTCTTGTTCATAAGGATAAAAATATTACTTTGCTTCCTATGACTCTGAGTCCATTTTGAAAGATGATATTAATAGAGCTAATAAAGCAAAACAGGAGAAAAATAAGAGTGAAAATCAGATTGTGGCAAAAGAATTTGAGCAACACATGAAGCCTAATAATAAACCATCTCTGTTGCTTACGAAATTAAATTGAAAAGTGCATGTTTACTTGCCACCAAATCTGATATTGATGAGCTAGATTTTGGCAAATCTATTTGCTATGCTTTTGTGTGCAAAGAGGCATTATTTTCATTAGGGCGTGCCTTCCTCTTTGCCCCTCTTTGTCACTAACATTTTGCGGGAGTTCGGCGTCTTTCCACAAGGCGTGCCACAGGATTACCACCTATTCGAGGATTGAGCATCAAATTGACTTAATTCGGTGCATCATTACCAACCGTGCACCATACCGTACCAATCCGGAGGAGCGAAGGAGATTATCGTCAAGTACAGGAGCTGCTCGACAAAGGTTATATCTGCGAATCCCTTAGTCCTTGTCTTTGTTCCTATTATTCTAGTGCGAAAAAGGATGGTGCGTCCGTATGTGTGTTGATTGTAGAGGCATCAATAATATTACTATTAGTTATCGTCACCCTATTCCTAGGCTAGATGATATGCTTGATGAATTGAGTGGCTCTACAATATTCTCCAAAGTTGATTTGCGTAGTGGATACCATCAAATTCGTATGAAATTGGGAGATGAATGGAAAACAGCATTTAAAACTAAGTTTGGATTATATGAGTGGTTAGTCATGCCTTTTGGGTTAACTAATGCACCTAGTACTTTCATGAGATTAATGAGCGAAGTTTCGTGCTTTCATTGGACGATTTGTGGTAGTCTATTTTGATGATATCTTGATTTATAGCAAATCTTTGGAAGAACATTTGGAACATTCGTGCTGTTTTAATGCTCTCGTGATGCGTTTGTTTGGTAACCTTGGGAAGTGCACCTTTTGCACCGACCGAGTATCTTTTCTTGGCTATGTTGTTACTCCACGAGGAATTGAAGTTGATAAAGCCAAGATTGAAGCTATTGAGAGTTGGCGCAGCCAAAGCGGTCACACAAGTGAGGAGTTTCCTTGGCCTCGCTGGTTTCTATAGGCGTTTTGTGAGAGATTTCAGCACCATTCTGCACCTCTCAATGAGCTTACAAAGAAGGATGTGCCTTTTGTTTGGGGTACCATACGGGAAGAAGCCTTCACGGTATTGAAAGATAAGTTGACACATGCTCCTTTACTCCAACTTCTGATTTTAATAAGACTTTTGAGCTTGAATGTGATGCTAGTGGAATTGGATTAGGAGGTGTGTTATTACAAGATGGCAAACCTGTTGCATACTTTTACGAAAAATTGAGTGGGCCTAGTCTGAATTATTCTACTTATGATAAAGAATTATATGCTCTTGTTAGGACTTTAGAAACATGGCAACATTATTTATGGCCCAAAGAATTTGTTATACATTCGATCATGAATCTTTGAAACATATTAAAAGTCAAGCTAAACTGAATCGTAGACATGCTAAATGGGTTGAATTCATTGAGACTTTCCCTTATGTCATTAAACACAAGAAGGGTAAAGAAAATGTTATTCTGATGCATTGTCTAAATCGCTATACTATGCTTTCACAACTTGACTTCAAAATATTTGGTTTGGAGACCATCAAAGATCAATATGTGCATGATGCTGATTTTAAAGATGTATTGCAGAATTGTAAAGAAGGAAGAACATGGAACAAGTTTGTCGTTAATGATGGATTTGTGTTCGTGCTAACAAGCTATGCATTCCAGCTAGCTCCGTTCGTCTTTTGTTGTTGCGGGAGGCGCATGGAGGAGGACTAATGGGACACTTTGGCGTGAAGAAGGCGGAGGGCGTACTTGCTACACATTTCTTTTGGCCAAAGATGAGGCGGGATGTTGGCGTTTTGTTGCTCATTGCACTACATGTCAAAAAGCTAAGTCACGACTCAATCCTCATGGTTTATATATGCCTTTGCACTGTACCTAGTGTTCCTTGGGAGGATATATCTATGGACTTTGTTTTAGGTTTACCTAGAACAAAGAAGGGAGGATAGCATATTTGTTGTCGTGGATAGATTCTCGAAAATGGCACACTTTATACCATGTCATAAAAGCGATGATCTTTGTCAATGTTGCTGATTTGTTCTTTCGTGAAATTATTAAGCTTGCATGGTGTGCCAAATACTATTGTTTCAGATCGTGATACTAAATTTCTTAGCCACTTTTGGAGATGTTTATGGGCTAAGTTGGGGACTAAACTGCTTTTTAGTACTACTTGTCACCCCCAAACTGATGGACAAACTGAAGTAGTCAATAGAACATTGTCTACTATGCTTAGGGCTGTTCTGAAGAATAATAAGAAAATGTGGGAAGAATGCTTGCCTCATATTGAATTTGCTTATAATCGTTCATTGCATTCTACTACTAAGATGTGCCCTTTTGAAATTGTGTATGGTTTCCTACCTCGTGCACCTATTGATTTGTTGCCTCTTCCATCTTGGAGAAGGTTAATTTTGATGCTAAAGAACGTGCTGAATTGATTTTAAAAATGCATGAGTTAACTAAGGAAAACATTGGCGTATGAATGCTAAATATAAACTTCTTTGGAGATAAGGGTAGAAAACATGTTGTGTTTGCACGGAGATCTTGTTTGGTTACATTTGCGTAATGATAGATTTCTGATTTGCGCAAATCAAAGCTAATGCCACGTGCTGCTGGTCCCTTTAAGGTGTTGGAGAAAGTAAATGATAATGCATATAAACTTGAGCTGCTGCAGATTTTGGGGTTAGTCCACTTTTAACATTGCAGATTTGAAGCCATATTTGGGTGAGGAAGATGAACTTGCCGTCGAGGCGACTTCATTTCAAGAAGGGAGGATGATGAGGACATCAATACCATTGTTACACCCACAGCCCCTGCTGCTATACATCTTGGACCAATTACTAGAGCTCGCATGCGCCAACTAAATTACCGGTACTTTCGTTTCTTGGTAATGATTCTAATGTTCATGAGAATATGATCTGCCTAAATTGGATACATTTGTTTTGCTTACAAATGAAGGGCCTAGCTTGGAGAAGGATGAACATTGGAGCAAGAACACACATGGAGTTGATGGCATGCGAGGGATC
This sequence comes from Aegilops speltoides, assembly GCA_021437245.1. Classification (NCBI taxonomy): domain Eukaryota; kingdom Viridiplantae; phylum Streptophyta; class Magnoliopsida; order Poales; family Poaceae; genus Aegilops; species Aegilops speltoides. Next base: position 26,265 of record JAHHZJ010002249.1, read on the forward strand.
AAACGGAGTTACAAGTGATGATTTCAGGACTTTGAAGCCACCATAAGGAGTGCATGAAGCCTTGGACGAAATATACAAGATGCCACTTCATAATATTCGTCCATAGGCTATTCTAGGTGCTGCGTCACCTTATTATTGGGCCAGGCCCATGTAATTTCGAAATACATTAGTATAGGCTATTTTTAGAGTCCGTATGTGTGGGAAACAAGAGATAGGGTTAGTTTGGACCCCTCCACCAAGGGCCACGAAATTCACCCCTCTTCCTCCATATATACAGCCCTTAGGGCACCGTTTAGACTTGGGTTTTGTTTAGATCAAAAGTTCGCCATAGCTGCAACCCGCGTGCCGTTTGTGTTCAACGACCGGACAAAGCGTCCCGAGAACCCCACCTTGATCAATAAAGCTTTCATCTTATATTCGCAATATCCAGTTGCAATCTTAGTTTCTTGCTTGTTCTTCGTTTGCTCGCGGAAATAGACCCTCGTGGTCAGGTTGATCGTGCTCGGCGTGGTCAATAACCTCTCGGAGTTGGTTTAGCGATTGCTAAGCGCGGCGTCCTCGCCGCCTTCGTAGTCGGATCGTCAAAGTCGACTTCCACCAAAGCGAAATCCACCATCTCATCGAAAGGCGGGACACCTTTGCCTCTATCATCTTCTTTTCCCTTATCTTCATATGTGGATTGTACAAATGTCCCATACACCACGCAATTAGACAAAACACAAAAGTGTGTGAAATATTTTTGTTACGGATAACATAAATAGATTATTGAATAGTTTGCTCTAGAAATCACGACAAATATGCATGTATGCAATATTTTGGTCATATCAAAAGGTAGTCATGTCCTCATCGAACAACATTAAATATTTGGTTTTTGAACAAGTTTACGAACCCATTGGCACTTCCTTTCAAAAGGAATTGAGAGATTATGTTGTATAAGCCCCTGGTAAGGACAACGCGTTTGCCTTTCTGCGGATGCTCTATGATCAGGTTAATCTCATTTGGTAGTAAATTGAAGAAGAAAATCCGGCTGACTATATATGCCTTATTCTCCTTGTTTTTAAAGCGGGATGGCATTTGCGTAACTCCTGTGTAGCCAGAACAAAAGGGCATTCTGGCATTGAGTCGATATATATGTGGAAATGATATCTCCTCTAGAGGGACAAGAAATTTTAGGGCAATCGGGAATAAAAGCGCATGAGAAAAATGGGTACTTTCCGTCTTTTTGCCATAGAATGGATAGATGTTCACTAAAAGCGGTCATAATTTTGGCATTCGAGTCCGTGTATGGGACCCACAAGTACTCAAAGCCCCTTTCCTGGTGGCTATGTGAATCTAGAAAAATACTCCCGCTTGCGCCCGGAGGCCAAAGTGCCCTCAAATACGGCCTTAAAAGCGGGACTTTTTATTACAGAATTAAAGGGTATCAATCATGTTTGGTTTTGAGACAAGTTACGAACCCCATTGGCACATGCTTTTGAAGGAAATAGGAGATTATATTTAACTTATAGGCATTAGCCCCCTGGTAAGGACAAGCGTGCCTTTACTGTGATGCTCTATGATCAAGGGCAATCTCATTTGGTAGTAAATTGAAAGAAAAATCCGGTAATATGATGATAAAGCGAAAGGTGTCTACGTCTTTACGATGAGATGATGGATTTACGGCTTTGGTGGAAATCGTCTTTGGCAGTCCGACTCTGACGTCTGCGAGAACGTCGGCGCCTTAGCTAAACGCTAAACTCTTCAAGAGTGTGTTCTGCAATAGGAAAGAACATTGTTCCTGATGTTCTGAGCAAGCGAAGAACAAACAAGCAGATTGTCTACAGATGCAATTTAAGATGATCAAGATGAGATTATTTCCAAGCAATCTAAACAAAGAGCCAAAGTCTAAGCGTGCCCTAAGAACATGTATGGAGGAAGAGACTGTTCGAAATTGACAACAATTGGGTATTTGGCATCTTGTATATTTGTCCAGGAAGCCCATGCCCATTATGGTGAGGCACAAAGCAAACATTAGGACTGGAAGGTGGGGCCCTGCTTATGAACAAAGTTCTATTGAGCTACTCGATTGGGATTGATTCAACAATGCGGGCATCCTTCCATCATTCCACTGGACTCTGCATCCAACATCCAGCCCACAGCACCTATGACTGTGCAGGCTCTTGAAATGGGGTGACATCCTCTCTCCTGGTACTTCGATTCCGCAGACATGGTTACTACCTCAACGGAAATGCTATGCATACTCGGGTACCAAGGAGTTGACCATGAAGAAGCTGAAACAGAAGCCGACGGAAGACATGCATGAAAAGGCGGAAGGAAAAATCACCAAGGACCAGGATGCAGACCGTCCGGACCGGCGGGCAATCCGGACAGGCAGAACTGATCAGGACCCGGCAGACGATCCATTTCATCACCCAAGAACTCCGGCTCAAACCTGAAGCGGATCATCGGACCCGTCACAGATCGCCGGACCCCCTTGAACGTGGACCCTTGGTAGGACATCCGGCCATCCATACCACCGGCCGACCCTCGGCTCATCGGGCCTACCGGATCATCCGGACCAGCCGGATCATCCGGACCTCGTCCGGATCATCCGGCCAAGCGCACACTAACGTGGCGTGTAATCAGGAGCATCCCTCACGGACATCACCCGCATCAAAACCCATTTGGCAAGTGACACGTCGACATCTACTTCACATACACAAAGGTGAATCATCTCCTTTACAAGTGCTCTTGACACTCTCGAGATGGTATACACTTGACACTCCTTACGTGCATGCATAGGTTTTGTCGCACCTTCCACGGATGTCAAGGAGAGTGCAGCGCCAGAGCGACTTCACCATCATGAGAAGCATGGAAAGAAAGCGGAAAGAAGAAATGGCGGAAGCGGCTGCGAGAGCAGGCGGACATCGGACCCCGTCCGGATCATCCGAGCTCGGCCGGATCATCAAAATTCCGGATCATCGGACAATTCGTCCGACGACAACACAAAGCGCCCGGCGAAGCGGATCATCCGGACGATGGCGGGATCATCGGACCCGACACCGGATCATCAAGACCACCATCCAGGATCATCCGGACCCGCGCTAACGTGCGTGACTTGGAGCGCAGCCGTGTACCCCTCCTTACCCCTTGGCCCGAGTATCGTGAACCTCCTCCACCTCCTCTAGGGTTATGGCTGATAGCTCATTCTTAGGTGAGCTTTGCTCTACCTATCTCTTGAGAGACCACTACTCCATTGGAGGCCAAGACCTCCATCTAGGAGAAGATCCCCTGGATACAAGACCTCGTCTGGAAAGATCCCTAACAGTTCAAGACCCCTCTTTAGGAAGATCCATCTAGGATATCAAGACCTCCTCTTGGAGATGAACCTTACCTTGTATCTTTCCCTTTGTTGTTCATGTACCTTGTGATCTTGTGTGTTTGATTGTCTAGTGGATGTGTGGTTGGACTTGTTCTTAGTTTCCCTTGTGATTTCTCCGTTCTTCCCGTGTTCATCGTGTTCTTGAGGATCCTCCAAACGTGAAAGATCGGCAATTAGGTTCCACCCTACATCATATGGTATCATGAGCCACGTTGATTTTGAGCCCTACCCCGTGTTTTCTAGCTTGATTTTGTTGATTTAGTCCTCAAAATCCCCACCAAAAATAGCCCCAAATTTTTGTGATTTGTTGGTTTCATGATTTTGTTGATTTTGATCCATGGATTTGCTTGGTTTCAAGTGCATCTAGCATCTCCCCAGTTTCCCACCTTCCATCCAATCCCTCAAATTTTGCCCGAAAATCATCCATTTCGCCCAAAATTAGTCCGCAAATCCGCCCGGTTGACTGGCGGGATCATCCGGACCTTCTCCGGATCATCCGGACCAAGCCGGATCAGCGGGCGCTTACAGACGTCGGATAAATCCGCCTTATTTCGAGCGTTGTGAACCCGGATCATCGGTTCCTCGAGATCATCGAACCGAGCCGGATCATGGGACCTCCTCCCGGATCATCCGGTTTACCACTGGCCAACTTGCTGATTTTGTTTGTCCATAACTAATTCATCCGAACTCCGATTTTGGCGTTCTTTAGCTCGTTTTGAAGCTATTGACATCCCCATCCACAAAATACCACCAACATCATTTGACTCCATCATATTTTCTGAAATTTGGCAAGTTTGGGCCCTCCACCATATCATCGCATTACCTTACCGACTTCCATAACCTAACCCATTTTGTTCCCCATTGCATATGTGGTTGTTTGAGTTGTGATTAGAGTCTCTAAGGTGTTTGGCTACTTAGGGCAGTGCTTCTTCATCAACCACCACCACCACTTCCGCATAAGCGTGCCACCATACCTTCCACCACCAACAACAATTGTTGTTTGAGCTTTTGAGTTGTGGCTTGTGTCTCCTAAGGTGTTAGAGCTGCTTAGGGGCAACGCTTCAACTCCGACTCGTGTATAGCCATCATTCCATCCGCATTGCCTAGTCAACAACACCACGCTTTCGCTATCACCATTTTGACATTTGTCATTTGAGATTTTGAGTTTGCGGTTTTTCGTTTCCTAAGGTGTTTAAGCTACTTAGAATGAGTCTCCATCATCTTGGTATCTACACCAAGAACACGCACTCATCATCATAAGGGCGGTAACCTCGGCGACACCTTTGTATATTCACCTTGCAATTGCATTGTTAACCCCTAGACCATTTTCGTCACTTACTATCGAGACTAGCCATTTGAGTATTGCCACAGCGTTACTTGTGCACATTAGTGATCCACCATTCCATTGCATACATACCATATCATGGTATCATATCATCCATTGTGCCTCAAGTTTGTTCCGCATACACATGCTATCTTGGTTTGTGCATTGTACAAAGTGGCCATAGAAAAAAACAAGCAAAAGAAGAGGCGAAGAGCTGTGAGCAAGTGCCATAGCATCATACCCTTTGCACATAGATTGTCAAATCTACATCATATGATCTCATGCTTGAAGAACAGAACCATACATAAATAGCATACTTGGGATATAAAGTTTATCCATTTGCATCTATAGGTTGTGCACAAGTGTAAGTATCCGCCTATTGAGCAATCGTGCTAGCGTCTCTCTTGAGTTGTGCAACACGGCGTTTTGGTGGATTCCACATTTGAGCTCATTCCTTGGTTACTGCGACCCATTTATCTATCCGTGTGTGTGTTTCGTGTACCTCTCATTGCTATTAGTCTACTTGTTTAGCTTGCAAATTGTGAATCTCTTTCAACATTATTGACTCTTGCTAACATTTTGCATCAAATTTTGTGCCACTATCCTCACGAGCTCTACCATTCTTGTAGGTGTGGTGAAGTCCAGTCACCAATTCCACTATTCTTTCATCTCATTGAGTGAAGCAGATACATCCTCAACTTTGGGAAAAGGTAACTTGGTATTGTTTATCTCATTTCCTACTCACCTCTACTCGAGTCTTGTGATGGATAGGCAAGGCATTTCATCTTGGTCTACAACAACAACGGCGAGTTCGATGCCATGAACAACAACTCCGGCGCCAAGATGCAAGCTAAAATGGAGATCAAAGCCCTCATCCAAGTCATTGGCGATCTTCCTCATCTTGAAAACGCTCAAGGCATGCTTCGAGCTACCATCTCGGCAAGATCATCGGCATCGACACCATCACCAACAAAAGCGTGAAGGTCAAGAGCTCCATCAACAACCGCTCAATGACTTCACCATCTCCCTGGCATCTTAGCGACTTCAAGCATCTTAATACGGACATATGCGGCATCTTCGCCAACAAGAACCCCAAGACTACGCTCAGAAGCTCCAAGCTCAAGACCACGACTTCCACGAGCTACTATGACCTCGACATCGACCACGATTCCTTTCTATGGAACTCAAGAACCAGGAGTACCTCGGTGGGAGCGTTTGATGGATGACTACCTCAAGCTACATCAAGTTCCTCCCAAGATCAAGTGAAGTCATACAAGAAACTTCCACGATACGCATTGGCATGGTGGCTTCACACACCTTGAATACTCGACATGAGTTGGCCCAAGGCGAAGAAAGCTTTGCGGCGAGTTTGTACCTCCAACCTACGGAACAACTTGACACCAATTGGAGAACACCACCCAGGATCCAAGTCCATCGACAAGTACTTCAAGGAGATGATGATTGCCTTGTGACAGCGTGGGCGACCCCATTCGATGAAGTTCCACTTCATGATGGGATTACTGGCGACATCTCAAGACCACCGTCCTCAAGAACTACAAGTCCATCGGCGACTACTACATTGGTGCTCTCAAGGCGGAACAAGAACTCATGAAGGCCAAGGCTTCTCCACCCAAAGCAAACTTGGCGACCAAGCTCGACAAGCATGAGGCTAGTACCACCAAGATGTCCAACCCGACAAGCCCAAGGCGATGCTCCCAAGTGTGACTTCACGCCATCCCTCTTTGTGGCATTGATGGCCGTCTCTCCGACTCTTTTTCAAGGCGGTGCGGCGGCGAGTTCGACCTGGAGACCTTCAAGGACCAAGCTTTGGAGCGGCGACAAGGTGGCGACAAGGATGATGCTTCCATCGTAGGAGGCGGCGTGATGATGTGCCATCTTGACCTTCATCCTGGCGAGTGATGTTGAGCCATCTTGGCCTTCATCCTGACGAGTGATGATGTGCCATCTTCGGCCTTCATCGGTGACCACAGCGAGATGGTTGAGCATGGGATTCTCCCTTCGACCACGGCGACATGATGACTTGGTGACTTGTGCCACCATATTAAGAGTGAGTGACTTCACCACTAGCCCCATACATGATGAGTTGCCAATTCCCATGTGAGGAGCCACAACCCCCACCACTTGGTGAGATGGTGACTCCACCATCACGTGAGTTTGAGTGCACCTATTTTGAGGGTGAGTGAACCACATAGAGAGTGAGATAGTGGATGGGTCTCGTGAGGCCATTTGCATTTCTAACAACTTGACCTCTACCTCTATTATGTCTTCTCGTTTGGTGCTAGGTCCATTTTGATGATGGCCGATCCTCGTGACTTCGTCCTCCCTTTGGACATGGCGATGGCCATGGTGGAATATGATGCACCCCATGGTTCCATCAAGATGAAGATGACCACCATTTGGTCTTTCCCTCACCTACACCACTTGAGTGGAATGACAAAGGTAACATAGGTGAAGGTGATGCTCTAGTCCCACTAGTGGACATTCTTGACATTGATTGCTTGCATGATGTTGATCCACCTATTGCCATGCTACATGCTAGTATGATTTCCACATCGATGATTTGCCCATTTATGATGAGTATGATGGTTCTATTGTGGAGTCTATTAGTTGTGATGCCATGTTACATAGGATTTCTTGTGACAATTCTTTAGGTCACATCATGTTTGATAATCCGCTTGACTTGTCATATGCTATGCATGAGATCAACCATATGTCTTATTACAATCTCTTCATAGTGACTATGCATATGCCATTAAAATAAACCCAATTTGCACATATGGCATAGATGACAAGCCCGGGGTTATTGTCATTTGTTTTCTTGTGATGATATTGATATGCTCCCTTTGCATCATTTATCTCATGCCATGCCATGACCACCTAGCCGGATATGCATTGTTTTGGATGTTGTCCATTTTCTCCATGTGATGTTTCGATATTGCTCATGAGGAGACCCCATAGTTTCCTCATACATTTTAGGAATTTTGATCCATCCCATCCATTGCATGATCCCAATACGTGTATGCACCATGCTCCCATGAATAAACATGCTTTTGATGTGCCATATACTTGTTTGCTCAATTTGTGTCCCCATCGTGTCATACATAATAACTATTCTTTCATGATGGATGACATGTTCTATACCATGCATCAAATTTCTTTGAGATGCTTATCTTGTGCTAACTCACACGTGCACATACACATCATGATGGATGATGTGTACATTTACCACACACACAATTTCTTTTGTTTGTGTCTCTTTTGTGTAGTACCCATGCATACTTGTCAACCGCAATCCGAGTTGACAAAGCAGGCTCTTGAGAGCAATGGCGATGAAGCACAAGCTCTTGAGGCGGAGCGCCCTTGACCATCAAATCGAGCTCTACTTAGCGCAATGGCGGCGCAATCAGAGGAAGCGCCCGAGAAGAAATACAAGAGGAACTACCATCCCGTGCACAGCGTCAAGCTCCTCAAGCTCACCTTGACCTCAAGGTCGACAAGAGCAAGTGATCATGGACTTCCTCCTCCCAAGAAGCAACATGAGGATGATTACCCTCCACGACAAAACGTCATCATCAACGCCGACCTCAACACAATGAAGAAGCGGCTATGGCAATCAAGTTACATTGAGACATGACTAACGGATATGACCAAAATATTGCATACATGCATATTTGTCGGGTGATTTCTAGTGTAAACTATTCAATAATCTATTTATGTTATCGAACAAACATACTTCACACACTTTTGCGTTTTGTTTAATTGCAGGTGTATGGGACATTTGTACAATCCACATATCAAGATAAGGAAGAAAGAGATGTTGTATTTGCTGTTCAAAAGTTCTCTTCATATTTACTTTTGGCCCAGAGAAGATAGAGTCCAAGTCTCCTCGTTACGGACTCAGATTCGGACTACTGGGACATCGACTCACAGCGATAACAACTTTTCATACGGACTCGAATTGGGTGAATTTTTTTGTTGGAAAGTAGATTTCATGCTCTTTCCAGACTGGTGGAATCACCTAAACTCCGTCTGAAGCGTTGGGTATGGGCCAGAAACAATCTGGCTGCACGGAATCCGAGTCAAACTACGGGTCCAAAGGTGTTCGTCCTCCACTTGAGCCCATTGGCCTTATGCGACCTAAAGGTTAGTTTTAGGCCTGCCTTGACGTCCTCCACCTCCTTAACATACCCTTGCTCCTATAAATAGATCCATCTAGTAGCTTTTCCTTGGATTTGTTTAGTTAAAAGTTAGCCATTGCAACCGTGTACTTAGTTTGTGTCCAACGACCCGGACCAAGACCGCTTCGGATCCCCATCTTTATCAATACTTCATACATACTCGCCAATATTCAGATTGCTTTTATCATATTCTTGCTTGTTCTTGATTGCTTGCAGGAATAGACCTTCGTGGTCAGGTTGATTGTGCTCGGCGTGGTCAATAACCTCTCGGAGTTGGTTTAGCGGTTGCTAAAACAACGTCGTTGCCCGTTTGTAGTGAGGATCGTCAAAGTCGTCTCCACCAAATCGATAGTTATCATCTCATCGAAAGATCGGGACACCCGCCTCTATCAAGTGGTATCGGTTTGGTTGCTCGGTGAGTTTTACAGTTTTCATAGTTTAGATCGCATCATCATTCATACCTATAGTCCATGAAAAAGCCAAAAAAAAAGTTAGATCTGTTCATCCTTTATCCAAGCGATTCGAGCCTTTGCAATTTTCGATTCGTTGCTTGCATAGTTGAATTATCGGTTGCATCGTCATTGTAGAGTTGTTGGTCTTAGTGTCTAGTTCCTTTAGAGTTTGAGTTCTGTTCACATTAGTCATAGCTTGCTTGCATCATTATCCCTTCATTGTCCACCATCCCATCTATTAATTTCCACCACGTGCTCTGCAGCTGTTCATTGTCATAATCATAGTTGAGGTCATTCACATCTTACCTTTGATCAATGCATCATCTTAGTTTGTCTTGGAAGAGGAGAAAAAAAAAGAAAGAAAAAAGAAAAGAAAGAAAAATGGAAAGAAAAAAGAGAGAAGAAAAAGAAAAAGTGTGAGAAAAAAAAGAGAAAAAAAGGATCTATCTAGAATCAATCTCGTACCTGAATTCGGATTGGAATCATTTTGCCTTTTATTCGATTAAGCAGGCGTATCTTCCTCATTGAAGTCCGTTTGGCTCGTGAGTACTCAAATTGAAGCTAACGAGCCGCATCTAAATAGTTGTGAAGCTAGTTCATTATTTGACACATCAAAATCGGCTTCCAAATAGGTCTTTTGCCCTCTGAAGTTCGTGAACAAGACTTGTTCCAATTTTCGAGCCATTTTAGAATTCTTTGACTCCTCATATCAACTCGGAGATTGAGTGATTCTTTTTGCATTGGAAAGCTTGAGTTAGTAGCATTCTTTGAAAGAATTTATCAGAAAATTGGCTCAAACTTTTCAAGAGGAAAGTTGGAGAGAGAGTTGTTGTATGTCACCTTGGTAGTTGTTTTCATCATTATCTTCACTACCTTGTGATCTTCACTTATATCTCTTGCTGTCAAGAGCTACTTAGTATCCTTCATTGATGCTAGTTGTGCTGCCTGCGTGACCTCATTAGTGTTCTAGGCTCGCGTCTCTAGTCGGTCTAGCCTAGGACCAGCCGCGATACCGTCGTTGAGCGTTTATTCAACATTGCATCTTTGAATTGATTATTGCTAAATTTTTGCTACCATAGATAGCCAACCCTGCTCCACATATTTCTACACCGTGTATCGTCGTTCCCCAGCAATCGCTTTACACAATCTTGAGTTACTTGACACGCTGGTTTTTGTCACCACCTGCGCATGGTAAGAACTTGTAAGATATTGATATTTGCTTTCTGTGAGCACTTTACAACCACATCCTAGTAGTTCATAGGAACATTATTCTCAATTTTGTTTCTTGTTTCTACTAATCATGACAGGTTTAGAAGATAGAAGTTCTTGGACGACGGATACATCTTCACCATCACGAGTTGGGACACACACACAAGCACATGGTCAGGTTAGCTCTTTACCGTCATTTGAGGTAGATTTAATCCTAGCTTGTTTATCTAGCTTGGGAGCTTGAAGTAGAACAAGTTTTTAGTCGTACATGTTTTTACGAACTTGAGCGATGCTGATGCCACTAGAGCATTCTTGGTTTTGCTTCATTTGGTGGAGTGTGCATTGTAAGAAAAACATTGATAACCAACCCCAACTTGGAAAGATTTGAAAGGCGTAATGAGAAAACAGTTTTCCCTCCTTACTATAAATCGTGAATTGCCGCGCTGAAATTTGAACAATTTAAACAAAGCAATAACTACTGTTCATACTTACTACAAGAGTTCAAATCTTATATGCATCATTGTGACATAGAAGAATCTCGAGGATGATATAATGAATAGATTTTTGGTGGTTTGAACCATGATATTAGAGCAAGATTTGATATATTCCTCGTTGCATTACGGTATGTATGTTCGTGCTTGTACCTTTGAGAGGCAGATTCGAGGAGGATGCATTAGGTGACTACAACAACTACTATTCTAGTTCATGCTCTACCACCGTCGGTTGGTTCCTCCACCGTTACACCTACTAGAAAGCCCCACTCGGATTGTGAGCGACATCATCTCAAGAGTATGGTGCATTGTCTCTCGTACGTACCTACATCAGCTATGTCTTTGCGACAAGGTAGCAGTAAAGAGTATTCATGATATAACTTCACATGAGAATGATGCATCCCTAGTTAACTTGAATACATCATGTGTTGAGCTACACTACTTTGATCACACCACCTATTTTAGAGGATTATATTGATAATTTGACTTTGCCATGTGATCAAACAACTGAAATACCAACAATTTTGAGAGCACCCATTGAATTAGCTGTTGATGCAAAAAATCAATGTTTAATCATTTTGATATGACGTCTAATCTTGGTGATGATTACGTGTCGAATGACTCATTCCATGTTTGCTTATCTAAGCATGTTGTAGCATGTAAATTTGATGCAAGTAAGGTTTATTCACCAGCGTTAGGATGGTTTAATGATGAACATTGTCAATCTTTTGAAATAAATAAGAGCTTCACTTATATGTGCAAGCTGAGTTGCAATATTTTCATGCCTTCTAGTTCTTACCTGCTAATTTGTTGGCTTTAGATTTTATGAACTATGCAGGTTACTCATCTATTCATGTGTCATATATGCAAAAATCAAAGGAAGTAAAATGGATGACATATACATATACAACATGTACACCTTGTCTCTTTTGTTAGCCACATTTCAGATTAAGCAAGCCGAGGGCGGCTTTATTTTCAAGAAGGGAGGATGATGAGGACATGACTAACTTGGATATGACCAAAAATATTGCATACATGCATATTTGTCGGTGATTTCTAGTGTAAACTATTCAATAATCTATTTATATTATCGAACAAACATACTTCACACACTTTTGCGTTTTGTTTAATTGCGGTGTATGGGACATTTGTACAATCCACATATGAAGATAAGGAAGAAAGAGATGTTTATTTGCTGTTCAAAAAGTTCTCTCACGTCACTTTTGGCCCAAGAAGATAGAGTCCAAGTCTCTCGTTCTGGACTCGATTCGGACTACTACAGACATACGACTCAAAGCGTCAACAACTTTTTCATACGGACTCGAATTGGGTGATTTTTTTTTGTTGGAAAGTTCATGCTCTTTCGGCTGGTGGAATCACCTTAAAATCCGTCCGATGCGTTGAGTTATGGACGAAACAATCGTATGCACAGAATCCGAGTCAAACTACAAGTCCAAAGGTGTTCGTCACCTCCACTTGGGCCCATTGGCCTTATACGACCTAGGGTTAGTTTTAGGCTGCCTTGGGACGTCCTCCCACCTCCTTGGCGCCACCTTGCTCCTATATAAATAGATCCATCTAGTAGCTTTTCCTTGGGATTTGTTTAGTTAAAGTTAGCCATTGCAACCGTGTGCCGTTTGTGTCCAACGACCAGACCAAGACCGCTTACGGATCCCCATCTTTATCAATACTTCATACATACCATAATATTCAGATTGCTTTTATCATATTCTTGCTTGTTCTTGATTGCTTGCGAGGAATAGACCCTTAGTGGTCGAGTTGATTGTGCTCGGCGTGGTCGATAACCTCTCGGAGTTGGTTTAGCGATTGCTAGGTATAGCGTCGTGCGTTTGTAGTCGGATCGTCAAAGTCGTCTCCACCAAATCGATAGTTATCATCTCATCGAAAGATCGGGACACCCGCCTCTATCAAGTTCACAATGCCCAAGTTCAATGGAACCAATGATCCCGAAGAGTACCTCTCATGGGCATTGGTGAAATAAAATCTTTCGTTTGCACAACTATGAGGAAGAGAAGAAGATCGCTATGGCATCACTTGAGTTCCAAGACTATGTGCTCATATGGTGGGAACAAAGCCTTGGCGCCGACAAGCAAGAGGTGAACCTCCAATCACCACTTGGGCTCAAATGAAGGATGTCATCGAGCACGCTTTGTGCCACCTACTACAACGTGATCTCTTCAAGCTACAACTCCTCAAGCAAGGAACAAAGAGTGTTGAAGAATACTACAAAGAAATGGAGATTGCCATGATTAGAGCCAATGTCAAGGAAGATGATGAGCAAACAATGGCACGATTCTTGAATGGACTCAACCATCCCATCAAGAAGATCGCGACTTCCAACCCTACTCCAACCTCATTGAGCTCGTGCACCAAGCTACAAAGGCGGAGCGACAAGTGCAAGATGACTTCAAATCGCCAAGTACTCATCCAAGACATCTGGCCTATCCAACAACCAAGCTTCAACACCTACTCCAACTTGATATCAACCAAGCCTTCTCCAAGCAACGACGACAAGTCAAATTACAAGAAAACTTCTACAAGTTCAAGTCGTCCTCCTCCTACTACAATCAACTCAAGCAGCGTGCTTCATCATCTAACCCAACCGATGAGACCGTCAAGACAAGCTCCTTCAAGTGTTTTACTTGCGGCGGCCGAGGCCACAAGTCATATGAATGCACCAACAAGCGCACCATGATACTCATGACGATGGCACCTCGACTCAATGAGTGAAGATGAAATGGGCGCTATTGAGCAAGTGGCCATGCACGGCGCATCAGCGAGGATGAAGATGATCAAGTCTTTTGTGATGAAGATACAAGCCCGCTCTTGTTGTCTCCAAAGTCTTGACACTTCAACATCACCAAGAAGAAGACCAACGATGCCACATCTTCCACACAAAGGCGGCATCAATGGGAGATCCGTCAAGGTCATCATCGATGGAGGTAGTTGCCACAACTTGGCAAGCGAAGAACTATGCTCCAAGCTCCAATTGGTCGAAAAAAGCATCCGCAACCATACAAGGTTCAATGGCTAAGTGACTCGGCACTATCACGAGTTGAGCATCGGTCCAAGTATCCTTCAAAATCGGTGCATATGAAGACACTTTGGAGTGTGATGTGGTCCCAATGACCGTTGCCACCTCCTCCTTGGTCGGCCATGGCAATTCGTAGTGGTGTCTACCACAATGGGCGTACAAACCACTATAGCTTCACGATGAAAGGCAAAGAATATGTCCTCGACCCATGTCTCCTAGTCAAGTGATAGCGGACAAACAAGCCACCAACCAAAGAGAAGAGTGAGAAAGTGAGCCACCAAAAGTGAGTGAGAGCCACAAGCCAAATTTGGCGCCTCTTAGCCTAGAGAAAAACCTCATACTATTAGCCACCAAACATGAGATGAGAGAAGTGTGTGAGAACCCATCGAGTGTGATACACTTTGTCCTTGTATGCAAGGATGGAGAACCAAAACTAACTCCACTCATGAGCTACCTTTGGTGTTTCAATCTCTTTGCAGGAATTTCAAGATGTTTTCCCGATGAGCTACCTCGGGTCTACCTCCTCTTGAGGCATTGAGCATCGAATCGACCTCATCCAGGCGCCACTTCCAAACAAAGCTCCCTACCATGTCAATCCCGAAGAAACCAAGGAGATTCAACGGCAAGTACAACAACTACTCGACAACGGTCATGTGCGTGAAAGCTTAAGCCCTTGTGCGTGCTGTTATACTTGTGCCTAAGCCCGATGGAAGTTTCCGCTTGTGCTCGATTGTAGACCCATAAATGCTATCACCGTGCGCTATAGGCATCCCATTCCTCGCTTAGATGATATGCTTGATGAACTTAGTGGAGCCAACTTTTCTCAAAATTGATCTTAAAAGTGGCTATTATCAAATCCGCATTCATGGGGGTGATGAATGGAAAACTGCTTTCAAAACAAAATTTGGCTTATATGAATGGTTGGTTATGCCCATGGGTTTGTCGGAGCTCCGGAACTTTTGTGCGTCTTATGCATCATGTACTTAGCCCATACATTGGAATATTTGTTGATAAGGCGGAGGTGTCCCAATCTTTCGATGAGATGATAACTATCGATTTGGTGGAGCGACTTTGGCGATCCGACTACAAGCGTGCCTGACGTTGCGCCTTAGCAATCGCTAAACCAACTCCAGAGGTTATTGACCACGCGGAGCACAATCAACGACCACGAAGGTCTATTCCTGCAAGCAATCGAAGAACAAGCAAGAATATGATAAAGCAATCTGGATATTGCGATTATGTATGAAGTATTGATAAAGGTGGGGATCCGTGGCGGTCTGGTGCAGTCGTTGGACACAAGCGAAGTACGCGAAGTTGCAATGGCTAACTTTAACTAAACAAATCCCAGCAAAAGCTACTAGATGGATCTACTTATATAGAAACAGCGGGTGGCGGCCAAGGAGGTGGGAGAACGTCCCAAGGCAGCCTAAAACTAATCCTAGGTCGTACAAGGCCAATGGGCCCAAGTGCGGTGACGTAACACCTTTGGACTTGTAGTTTGACTCGGATTCTGGTGCAGCGTCAGATTGTTTCGCCCATAACTCAACGCTCCGGACGGATTTTAAGGTGATTCAATTGTGCTAGAAAGAGCATGAAATCTACTTTCGAACAAAAAAAGAATCACCCAATTCGGAGTCCGTATGAAAACGTTGTTGACGTTTTGAGTCAGGTATGTCTGTGCAGTCCGAATCTGAGTCCAAAACGTGAGAGACTTGGACACTATCTTCTCTTGGGCCAAAAGTGACGTGAGAGAACTTTTTGAACAGCAAATAAACATCTCTTTCTTCCTTATCTTCATATGTGGATTGTACAAATGTCCCATACACCTGCAATTAGAGAAAACACAAAAGTGTGTGAAGTATTTTTGTTCTTGATAACATAAATAGATTATTGAATAGTTTGCACTAGAAATCACCTGACAAATATGCATGTATGCAATATTTTTGGTCTTATCCAAGGTAGTCATTTCCTCATCATCCTCCCCTTCTTGAAAACAAAGCCGTCCTCGGCGTTGCTTAATCTGAAATGTGGCTAACAAAAGAGACAAGGTGTACATGTTGTATATGTATACGTCATCCATTTTTACTTCCCTTGATTTTTGCATATATGACACATGAATAGATGAGTAACTTGCATAGTTCATAAAATCTAAAGCCAACAAATTAGCACAAGAACTAGAAGGCATGAAAATATTGCAACTCAGTTTGCACATATAAGTGAAGCTCTTATTTATTTCAAAAGTTTGACAATGTTCATCATTAAACCATCCCAACATTGGTGAATAAACCTTATTTGAATCAAATTTACATGCTACAACATGCTTAGATAAGCAAACATGCAATGAGTCATTCGACACAGAATCATCACCAAGATTAGAGGTCATATCAAAGCGATTAAACATTGATTCTTTTGCATCAACAGTTAATTCAATGGGTGCACTCAAAATTGTTGGTATTTCAGTTGTTTGATCACATAGCGCATTCATGGCGATATCAAGATTCTCTAAAATAGGTGTTGTGCTCAAATCACGGGTAACTCAACACATGATGCATTCAAGTTAACTAGGGATGCATCATTCTCATGTGAATTATATCATGAATACCTTTACTGTTACCTTATCGCTTAAAGGCGTAGCTGATGTAGGTACACACATAGACAATGCACCATACTCTTGAGATGATGTCGCTCACAATCGAGGTGGGGCTGCTCTAGTAGGTGCAACGGTGGAGGAACCAACCAGCGGTGGTGAGCATGAACTGGAATAGTAGTTGTTGTAGTCACCCAATGCATCCTCCTGTCTGTCTCTCAAAGGTACAAGCACGAACATACATACCATGTAATGCAACGAGGAATATCTGAAATCTTTCCTGAATATCATGGTTCAAACCACCAAAAATCTATTCATTGTATCATCCTTAGATTCTTCTATGTCACAATGATGCATATAAGATTTGAACTCTTTGTAGTAAGCATGAACAGTGTTGTTGCCTTGTTTAAATTGTTCAAATTTGCGAAGCAATTCACGACGATAGTAAGGAGGGGAAAAATGTTGTCTCATTACATCTTTCAAATCTTTCCAAGTTATGGGTTGGTTATCAATATTTTTCTTACAATGCACACTCCACCAAGCGAAGCAAAACCAGTAAATGCTCTAGTGGCAGCTCGTACTCGCTCAAGTTCAGAAAAGTCATGGTTACTAAAAACTTGTTCTACTTCAAACTCCCAAGCTAGATAAATAGCAGGATTAAATCTACCCTCAAATGCGGTAAAGAGATAACTGACCATGTGGTTGTGTGTGTTGTCCCAACTCTCGTGATGGTGAAGATGTGTCCATCGTCCAAGAACTTCTATCTCCAGAACCTGTCATGATTAGTAGAAACAAGAAACAAAATTCTAGAATAATGTTCCTATGAACTACTAGGATGTGGTTGTAAAGTGCTCACGATAAAGCAAATATCAATATCTTACAAGTTCTTACCATGCGGCGGTGGTGACGGGCAACCAGCGATGTCAAATAACTCTGAAGATTGTGTAAAGCGATTGCGAGAGCGTACGTATACGGTGTAGAAATATGTGGAGCTGGGTTGGCTATATATGGTAGCAAAAGATTAGCAATAATCAATTCAGAGATGCAATGTTGAATAAGCGCTCAGCAGCGATCTTGTGCTGGTCCTAGGCTAGACCGGACTAGAGAGCGAGCCTAGAACACTAATGAGGTCACGGCGTAGCACAACTAGCATCAATGAAGGATACTAAGTAGCTCTTGACAGCAAGATAGAAGTGAAGATCCTGGCAGTAGTGAAGATAATGATGAAAACAACTACCAAGCGGGATATACAACAACTGTCTCGTCAACTTTCCTCTTGAAAAGTTTGAGCCAATTTTATGATAAATTCTTTCAAAGAATGCTACTAACTCAAGCTTTCCAATGCAAAAGAATCACTCAATTCCAAGTTGATATGAGAGTCAAAGAATTCTAAAACTAGCACTGAAAAATTGGAACAAGCTGTGTTCACGAACTTGGAGGGCAAAAAGACCTATTTAGAAGCCGATTTTGAGGTGTCAAATATTGAACATGCTTCTGTAACTATTTACATGCGGCTCTTCATTAGCTTCAATTTGAGTACTCACGGAGCCAAAGCGGACTTCGTATGAGGAAGATACACTGTTTTCTTGAGCGGTCATAAAAGCAGATTCTAATCCGAATTCAGTGCGAGATTGATTCTAGATAGATCTGAATTTTTTCTTCTCTGTTTTTTCTCACACTTTTTTTCTTTTCTTCTCTCCTTTTCTTTTTTTCTTTCTTTTTTTCTCTTTTTTTCTCTCTTTTTCTCCTCTTTCCAAGACAAACTAGATAAGATGCAGATTGGATCGGCGAAGATGTGAATGACCTCAACTATGATTATGACAATGAACAGTAGCGTGTACGTGGTGAAATTGATGGATGGGATGGTGGACAGCGGAAGGATAATGATGCAGCGCGGCGTGACTAATGTGAACAGAACTCGAAACTCTAAAGGAAGTAGACACTAAGACCAGCAAGCTGAGGCAGCGATGCAACCGATAATTCAACTATGCAAGCAATGAATAGAAAATTGCAAAGGCTCGGTGGCTTGGATAAAGGATGAACAGATCTAAATTTTTTATGGCTTTTCATGGACTGTAGGTATGAATGACGAGATCGATCTAAATTATGAAAAACGTAAAATCTCACGAGCAACCTGAAAACTGATACCACTTGATAGAGGCGAGTGTCCCGATCTTTCGATGAGATGATAACTATCGATTTGGTGGAGTCAACTTTGACGATCCGACTACAAACATGCCGACGTTGCGCCTTAGCAATCGCTAAACCAATCTCCTAAGGTTCTTGCGATGCGGAAGCACGATCACCCTGACCACGAAGGTCGATTCCTGCAAGCAATCGAAGAACAAGCAAGAATATGATAAAGCAATCTGAATATTGCAAATATGTATGAAGTATTGATAATGGTGGGGATCCGTAAGCGGTCTTGGTCTGGTCGTTGGACACAAACGAAGTACACGAAGTTGCGTTGGCTAACTTTTAACTAAACAAATCCCAAGGAAAAAGCTACTAGATGGATCTACTTATATAGGAGCAAGGGGTGGCGGCCAAGGAGGTGGGAGAACGTCCCAAGGCAGCCTAAAACTAACCATAGGTCGTACAAGGCCAATGGGCCCAAGTGGAGGTGACGTAACACCTTTGGACTTGTAGTTTGACTCGGATTCTGGTGCAGCGTCAGATTGTTTCGTCCATAACTCAACGCTCCGGACGGCTTTTAAGGTGATCCCAACTATGCTGGAAAGAGCATGAAATCTACTTTCCAACAAAAAGAATCACCCAATTCGAGTCCGTATGAAAAAGTTGTTGACGTTTTGAGTCAGGTATGTCATGCAGTCTGAATCTGAATCCAGAACGTGAGAGACTTGGACTCTATCTTCTCTTGGCCCAAAAGTGACGTGAGAAGACTTTTGAACAACACCTAAACTTCTCCTTTTCCTTATCTTCATATGTGGATTGTACAAATGTCCCATACACCTGCAATTAGACAAAACACAAAAGTATGTGAAGTATTTTTGTTCTGGATAACATAAATATATTATTGAATAGTTTGCACTAGAAATCACCTGACAAATATGCATGTATGCAACATTTTTGGTCTTATCCAAGGTAGTCATGTCCTCATCATATAGGACCCCCTCTCCTCACTTTGAGACTTAGCATTGGATTAGCTCATATTTGTGTGTGAGAGCCTTTGCTCATCCACCAGTACTTCTCCTCGGAGATCAGGACCTCCGTCTAGGAGAAGATCCATCGGATTCAAGACCCCTACCTAGGGAAGATCCCTCGTGGATTCAAGACCTCCTCCGGAGAAAACGGCTACCTTTGTATCTTTCCTTTGTTGATTTTGGACCATGTATCACTCGTGCTTGATGATCTAGACCTTGTGTGATTGATCTCTTGTCGGTTGAGTGTCTCTCGTTCTTCCCGTGATTTCCTCTCGTTCTTCCGCGTTCTTCGTGTTCCCTCCGTAGGATCCCCTCAAGCGTGAAAGATCGGCGAATTAGGGTTCCACCTACATCACCTCCTCTTGGAGATGAGCGGTTCCTCTGTATCCTTACCTTAGTTGACTTTGTATCTTGTGGATCTCATATGTGTATGTTGATCTAGCACTTGTGTGATCGATTCCTTGTTGGTTGAGTGATTCCTCTCGTTTTCCCGTGTTTTCCCTTGTGCTTCGCGTGTTCTTCGTGATTCCCCGTAGGATCCTCTCCAAGCGTGAAGATCGTCGCTATAGGGTTTCACCTACATCATATGGTATCATGAGCCACGTTGATCATGTTTTGGAGCCCCTACCCGTGTTTTCTAGCTTGATTTTGTTGTTTTCGTCCTAAATCGAAAATCCCACAAAATACGCCCAATTTTTTGTGATTTGTTGGTTTTGATGATGTTTTGTTGATTTTGATCCGTCGATTGATTGTGTAACTTCGTGGATCTTGCTTTTCCACCTTCTCCCCTAGAAATCCATCCAAAATACCGAAATCGTCAAATTTCTCCCGTTTTCGTGTTCTTCCCGAGCAGTTCCCGTGCGAGATTGACCTGGCCGGATCATCCGGACTCCGACCTGGATCATCCGGACGTGCCCGGATCATCCGGCTCCTGGCCCGGATCATCCGTCTTCCTCTGTCGAAACTGCACTTGTGCAGTCCCCCTCCACCACCACCAGCACCTACACCTACATACCACCTCCCCACTACAACAACCACCACTTCCACTTGCCAAAACCCCACGACACAACCTCCGTACTACCATTGAATTTGGGTTCGAGAATTTGAGTTGAGATTTCCGTGTCCTATTGTGTTTGACTATTTAGGTGCTGATGAGACATCAACAACAAACGCTCATTTTCGTCGACTACTCATCTTCGCTACGGACGGTAACTTCGACGACATCTTTGTCATACCTTGCAACTGCATTGATAACCATCATAGACCATCTTTTGCGTTACTTACCCATCGAGACTAGCTATTGAGTATTGCCGACAACGTGACTTGTGCACATTAGTTGCATACACCATATCATACATACCATCGTGGTGCATATCTCGGAATCAACTTGTGTGTCACAAAGTTGTCATCGCATACACAATTGCTATCTTGGTTCATGAAGTTTGCATAAGAAAAGAGCTCAAAAGAGAAAGAGCCACTCAAGCTTTTAAGCAAGAGGAAAGATAAGCAAAAGAGCTTATAAGCAACAAGCATAGCATCATACAACATTAAGATTGTCATATAAGATCATCTTGGATCATTGTGCGAAATACCATACATATAGCATACTTGGGATAGAGATCGTTGCATTTTTGCCTAGTAGGTTGTGCACAAGCTCCGTATCCGCCTATTATTGCAATCGTGCTAGCGTCTCTCTAGTATTGTGCAACAAGAGCATTTTCGTGGATTCCACATTTGGCTCACTTTTGGTTTGCACAATCCCATTTATCTATTTGCGTGTGTGTTTCCGTGTACCACTACTTGCTTAGTCTACTTGTTGCATATCTTGAATTTGCGAATCTTCTTCAACAATTTTGAGTCAAGCTAACGATTGCAATCAATTTTGTGCCACCATCTAACCAAGCTACACCAAAAGCTTTTACTTGTGTAGGTGTGAGAATCGACAAGGACCGGTACCAATAGTGCTATTTCATTGTTCACATTTGAGTGAACTTGATTCATCTTCAACTTTGGTCAAAGGTACATTAGTATTAGTTCTTCTCCTTCTACCACTCACAATTTGCTTGAAATGATGGATAGGCCAAGTTCTTCTACAAATCCACTCTTCATCGAACATGATAGGCGGGGTGTCGATCTTCGATGAGATGATAACTATCGATTTGGTGGAGCGACTTTGCGATCCGACTACAAGCGATGCCTGACGTTGCGCCTTAGCAATCGCTAAACCAACTCCGAGAGGTTATTGACCACGCGGAGCACAATCAACGACCACGAAGGTCTATTCCTGCAAGCAATCGAAGAACAAGCAAGAATATGATAAAAACAATCTGAATATTGCAAGTATGTATGAAGTATTGATAAAGGTGGGGATCCGTGGCGGTCTTGGTGCAGTCGTTGGACACAAGCGAAGTACGAAGTTGCAATGGCTAACTTTTAACTAAACAAATCCCGAAAAAGCTACTAGATGGATCTACTTATATAGGAGCAAGGGGTGGCGGCCAAGGAGGTGGGAGGACGTCCCAAGGCAGCCTAAAACCAACCCTAGGTCGTACAAGGCTCATGGGCCCAAGTGGAGGTGGCGTAACACCTTTGGACTTGTAGTTTGACTCGGATTCTGGTGCAGCATCAGATTGTTTCGTACATAACTCAACGCTCCGGACGGATTTTAAGGTCATTCAATTGTGCTGGAAAGAGCATGAAATCTACTTTCCAACAAAAAGAATCACCCAATTCAGGTCTGTATGAAAAAGTTGTTGGCGTTTTGAGTCAGGTATGTCTGTGCGGTCGAATCTGAGTCCAAATCGTGAGAGACTTGGACTCTATCTTCTCTTGGGCCAAAAGTGACGTGAGAGAACTTTTGAACAGCAAATAAACATCTCTTTCTTCCTTATCTTCATATGTGGATTGTACAAATGTCCCATACACCTGCAATTAGACAAAACACAAAAGTGTGTGAAGTATTTTTGTTCTGGATAACATAAATAGATTGTTGAATAGTTTGCACTAGAAATCAGCTGACAAATATGCATGTATGCAATATTTTTGGTCATATCCAAGGTAGTCATGTCCTCATCATCCTCCCCTTCTTGAAAATAAAGCCGTCCTCGGCGTTGCTTAATCTGAAATGTGGCTAACAAAAGAGACAAGGTGTACATGTTGTATATGTATATGTCATCCATTTTTACTTCCCTCGATTTTTGCATATATGACACATGAATAGATGAGTAACTTGCATAGTTCATAAAATATAATGCCAAAAAATTAGCACAAGAAGTAGAAGGCATGAAAATATTGTAACTCAGTTTGCACATATAAGTGAAGCTCTTATTTATTTCAAAAGATTGACAATGTTCATCATTAAACCATCCCAACATTGGTGAATAAACCTTATTTGAATCAAATTTACATGCTACAACATGCTTAGATAAGCAAACATGCAATGAGTCATTCGACACAGAATCATCACCAAGATTAGAGGTCATATCAAAATGATTAAACATTGATTCTTTTGCATCAACAGTTAATTCAGTGGGTGCTCTCAAAATTGTTGGTATTTCGGTTGTTTCATCACATAGCGCATTCATGACAGTATCAAGATTCTCTAAAATAGGTGTTGTGCTCAAATCACGGGTAACTCAACACATGATGCATTCAAGTTAACTAGGGATGCATCATTCTCATGTGAGTTATATCATCAATACCTTCTTTGTTACCTTGTCGCAAAGGCGTAGTTGATGTAGGTACACACGTAGACAATGCACCATACTCTTGAGATGATGTCGCTCACAATCCGAGGTGGGGATGCTCTAGTAGGTGCAGCGGTGGAGGAACCAAGCGGCGATGGTGAGCATGAACTGGAATAGTAGTTGTTGTAGTCACCCAATGCATCCTCCTGTAAGCTGTCTCTCAAAGGTACAAGCACGAACATACATACCGGTAATGAAACGAGGAATATCTGAAATCTTGTCGAATATCATGGTTCAAACCACCAAAAATCTATTCATTGTATCATCCTCAGATTCTTCTATGTCACAATGATGCATATAAAATTTGAACTCTTGGTAGTAAGTATGAACAGTGTTATTGCCTTGTTTAAATTGTTCAAATTTGCGAAGCAATTCACGGCGATAGTAAGGAGGGAAAAACTGTTTTCTCATTACATCATTCAAATCTTTCCAAGTTGTGGGTTGGTTATCAATGTTTTTCTTACAATGCACACTCCACCAAGCGAAGCAAAACCAGTAAATGCTCTAGTGGCAGCTCGTACTCGCAAGTTCAGAAAAAACATCTTGACTAAAAATTTGTTCTACTTCAAGCTCCCAAGTTAGATAAATAGCAGGATTAAATCTACCCTCAAATGACGGTAAAGAGCTAACCTGGCCATGTGCTTGTGTGTGTTGTCCCAACTCTCGTGATGGTGAAGATGTGTTAAGTAGTCCATGAACTTCTATCTCGAAACCTGTCATGATTAGTAGAAACAAGAAACAAAATTCGAGAATAATGTTCCTATGAACTACTAGGATGTGGTTGTTAAGTGCTCACAGTAAAGCAAATATCAATATCTTACAAGTTCTTACCATGCGGCGGTGGTGACGAGGCAACCAGCGGTGTCAAGTAACTCTGAAGATTGTGTAAGCGATTGCCATGGGAGCGTCGTATACGGTGTAGAAATATGTGAAGCTGGGTTGGCTATATATGGTAGCAAAAATTTAGCAATAATCAATTCAAAGATGCAATGTTGAATAAGCGCTCAGCAGCAGTCTGTGCTGGTCCTAGGCTAGGCCGGACTAGAGGCGCGAGCCTAGAACACTAATGAGGTCACGGCGTAGCACAACTAGCATCAATGAAGTATACTAAGTAGCTCTTGACAGCAAGATATAAGGAAGATAATGATGAAAAACAAGCGCCAAGCGGGATATACAACAAGTCTCTCTCAACTTTCCTCTTGAAAAGTTTGAGCCAATTTTCTGATAAATTCTTGCAAATAGTGCTACTAACTCAAGCTTTCCAATGCAAAAAGAATCACTCAATTCGAGTTGATATGAGAGTCAAAGAATTCTAAAACTGGCTGAAAAATTGGAACAAGCTGTGTTCACGAACTTGAGGAGGGCAAAAGACCTATTTAGAAGCCGATTTTGAGGTGTCAAATATTGAACAAGTTTCTGCAACTATTTAGATGCGGCTCGTCTCTAGCTTCAATTTGAGTACTCATGGAGCCAAAACGGACTTCGTATGAGGAAGATACACCTGTTTTACTGAACAGTCATAAAACAGATTCAATCCGAATTCAGGTACGAGATTGATTCTAGATAGATCCGATTTTTTCTTCTCTCTTTTTTTCTCACGTTTTTTTTCTTCTCTCTCTTTTTCTTTTTTTTTCTCTCTTTTTTTCTCTATCTTCTTTTTCTCCCTCTTTCCAAGACAAACAAGATAAGATGCAGATTGGATCAGGCGAAGATGTGAGTGACCTCAACTATGATTATGACAATGAGCGGTCGTATGCGTGGTGAAACGGAAGGATAATGATGCAGCGGCGGTGTGACTAATGTGAACAGAACTTCGAAACTCTAAAGGAACTAGACACTAAGACCAGCAAGCGACACGGCGATGCAACCGATAATTCAACTATGCAAACAACGAATAGAAAATTGCAAAGGCTCGGTGGCTTGGATAAAGGATGAACAGATCTAACTTTTTTATGGCTTTTCATGGACTGTAGGTATGAATAGCGGATCGATCTAAACTATGAAAAGCTGTAAAATCTCACCGAGCAACCTGAAAACTGATACCACTTAATAGGCGGGGTGTCGATCTTTCGATGAGATGATAACTATCGATTTGGTGGAGCGACTTTGGCGATCCGACTACAAGCGTGCGACGTTGCGCCTTAGCAATCGCTAAACCAACCCGAGAGGTTATTGACCACGCGGAGCACAATCAACGACCACGAAGGTCTATTCCTGCAAGCAATCGAAGAACAAGCAAGAATATGATAAAAGCAATCTGAATATTGCGGTATGTATGAAGTATTGATAAAGGTGGGGATCCGTAAGTGGTCTTGGTGCAGTCGTTGGACACAAGCGAAGTACGAAGTTGCAATGGCTAACTTTAACTAAACAAATCCCAAGGAAAAAGCTACTAGATGGATCTACTTATATAGGAGCAAGGGGTGGCGGCCAAGGAGATGGGAGAACGTCCCAAGGCAGCCTAAAACTAACCCTAGGTCGTACAAGGCCAATGGGCCCAAGTGGAGGTGGCGTAACACCTTTGGACTTGTAGTTTGACTCGGATTCTCTGCAGCGTCAGATTGTTTCGTACATAACTCAACGCTCAGGACGGATTTTAAGGTGATTCAATTGTGCTCGAAAGAGCATGAAATCTACTTTCAACAAAAAGAATCACCCAGTTCGGGTCTGTATGAAAAAGTTGTTGGCGTTTTGAGTCATATATGTGTGTGCAGTCGAATCTGAGTCCAAATCGTGAGAGACTTGGACTCTATCTTCTCTTGGGCCAAAAGTGACGTGAGAGAACTTTTGAACAGAAAATAAACATCTCTTCTTCCTTATCTTCATATGTGGATTGTACAAATGTCCCATACACCTGCAATTAGACAAAACACAAAAGTGTGTGAAGTATTTTTGTTACGGATAACATAAATAGATTGTTGAATAGTTTGCACTAGAAATCACGACAAATATGCATGTATGCAATATTTTGGTCATATCCAAGGTAGTCATGTCCTCATCGAGAACAAGGCGACAACATGTCATCATCGTCACCAAGAGCCACCTCTTTGGCGCTGTGAGCTCTCCATAAAGAGCAACAAGCAATGGCGAAACGCGCCGACAACCTCGCCACCGACTTGCGACTCTCCGAGCAGCGTACAAGAGACTACTTCGACAACAAGCTCGTAGCGCTGAAAAGAAAACGATGCAAGAATGGGCGAGATCCGCGCCTTGGTGAACCGGCGTCGTTCTACATCCTCACACTCAAGACGGAGCCACTCAAGTCACCACTCCGACGACTCCTTCTCCGACACAAGTACACCGTCATCGAACACTCTTCGACGAGCCGCGCGTCAAGACCGTCATGCATCTCGCAACCCGCTACACGACAAGTATTCCCAAGAACAAGTTGATGAACAAGTTCCTCGTCCTCAATCGAACCAAGTGGCGTTTGCTCAAGCTCAAGAACGACAACGTCTTCGTCGCCAACAAGAACAAGAACGAGCACGCCTACATAAAGAGCAACAAGGCGCCCGGGCTCAGCGTCTTCAACAACAACAACGAAGCACAAGCTCTTAAGGCGGGCGTGCCCTTCAAGAATCAAGTCGAGCTATAAGCCAACCCGCAATCGCGAAAGGCAATCAATCAAGAAGCCCTTGAGAAGAAATGATGAGGACATCAATACCATTGTTACACCCACCCCTGCTGCTATACATCTTGGACCAATTACTAGAGCTCGCGCACGCCAACTAAATTACCAGGTACTTTCATTTCTTGGTAATGATTCTAATGTTCATGAGAATATGATGCTGCCTAAATTGGATACATTTGTTTTGCTTACAAATGATGGGCCTAGCATGGAGAAGGATGAACATTGGAGCAAGAACAAGCATGGAGATGATGGCATGCGCAAGGGGGACAAGAATGGAGTTACAAGTGATGATTTCAGGACTTTGAAGCCACCATAATGAGTGCATGAAGCCTTGGGCGAAATATACAAGATGCCACTTCATAAATTTCGTCCGAGGCTATTCTAGGTGCTTCGTCACCTTATTATTTAGCTAGGCCCATGTAATTTCGAAATACATTAGTATAGGCTATTTTTAGAGTCCGTATGTGTGGGGAAACAAGAGATAGGGTTAGTTTGGACCCCTCCACCAAGGGCCACGAAATTCACCCCTCTTCCTCCATATATACAGCCCTTAGGGCACCGTTTAGACTTTGGGTTTTGTTTAGATCAAAAGTTAGCCATAGCTGCAACCAGCGTGCCGTTTGTGTTCAGCGACCGGACAAAGGCGTCACAGAACCCCACCTTGATCAATAAAGCTTTCATCTTATATTCACAATATCCAGATTGCAATCTCGGTTTCTTGCTTGTTCTTCGTTTGCTCGCGGGAAATAGACCCTCGTGGTCGGGTTGATCATGCTCGGCGTGGTCAATAACCTCTCGGAGTTGGTTTAGCGATTGCTAAAGCGCGGCGTCCTCTGCCTTCGTAGTCGGATCGTCAAAGTCGACTTCCACCAAAGCGAAATCCACCATCTCATCGAAAGGCGGGACAACTTTGCCTCTATCAAGTGGTATCAGATTTCCGGGTTGCTCGGTGAGATTTTACTGATTTTCATAGTTTAGATCGAGTCGCTCTTCATACCTATAGTCCACGAAAAAGCCAAAAATAAAATTTAGGGTTAGTTCATCCCATACGAACCAATCGAGCCTTTGCATAATCTTTTCTGTATTTGCTTTGTTGAATTTGCGGTTGCATCGTCGTGTCAAGTTCTTTGGTCTTAGCGTCTAGTCTTTTAGAGTTTGAGTTACATTCACGAGTTGTCACGTTACGCTGCCATATATCACCACCGCATCATCACCGCCAATCCGAATCCATATCGCCACCACATATCCGCCGCCATCCGCCAATCCGAGTTCACGCAACATATATCCGCCACTGTCCGAGTTTCCACAGATTCATCTCCGCCACCGGTCAAGAGTTCCACAGTTCATCTCCGCCACCAGTCAGAGTTTCCACAGATTCATCTCCGCCACCAGTCCTAGTCCGAGTCGATAATTGTTGCATTGTTCTCGATTTCCGGATCACGCGATACTCCGAGTCGTGATAGAGAAGGATTCTCGAACTTCCGAGCCATCCGCAAAAGAAAAATAGTTCCAGTTTCAAAAAAAAAGAGGAAAAAAATTCTGGCTAGGTAGTTTTTAGACCATTTGTAGACTTTTTCGAAAAAAATTTGTTGCGGAGCAAAAAAAAAAGAGGAAAAAAAGTGCAAAAAAAAGTGAAAAAAAAGAAAAAAAAAATTCAGTGTGTGCTCCTCCCTTGTTTACGTGCAGCGCCGTGATTTTATTAGTGTTCTAGGCTCGCGTCTCTATTGCGGTCTAGCCTAGGACCAACCTGATACCGTCGTTGGCGTTTATTCAACTTTGCATCTCTGAATTGATTATTCTGACCCTTTTGCTACCATATTATAAGCCTTCCCAGTTCCACATACATCTATGTCGATGCGTTTGACTCTCACGGCAATCGCTCTATCCATCTTTTGAGAGTTTTGATTACAGCGGTTGCCGATCACCTCCTGCTTCTTTGGGTAGAACTGGTAAGAATTTGAGATTTGCTTGACGGTTGTGACACCCACCACCACCTCTTGTTAGTAGTCTGTAGGATCATATTCTTGTGTGTTTCTATTGCTGCTAACCATGGCAGGATCACAAGCAATGAGGCTGGCTGGGAGAGAACGATGAACAAACAGCTACATGATAAATTTCAGCAAATGATGAGTGGACAGGTGCAAGATGTGCTAAACAGATTTGTGAGGCCATGGAGAAGATAGATGGCATTGAGAAGATGTTTGAAACAAAGTGATCGGAGCATCCCGTTCATCCCCATGTACACTCCGACTACTCTCCAAGCCCCAAGAGGACATATGGCGAGACCACGAACATCGCCATTGGACACAAGGTGAACTCACTCCTCTTTGAACCGTCACTTTCCACATGTGAGACATGGCTACTACCTCATGCTTGGACCTCGCATACACTCAGGTACAACCAAGAGGCGACCATGGAGAATCCAGGACCAAGGCCAAGCATGGAAGAGGAGAAGGAAGAAGAAGCAGGGAGCAAGCGGTACTACCGCTCAGGCCAGTGGTACTACCGCCTATCATCTGGCGGCACTACCGCTCTACATCCGCTCCACTTCCATAAAGTCAGACAAACTTGAGGATCGAGCAGCCCCAGGCGGTACTACCGCCCATCATAGCAGTACTACCGCTTGCAGCGCCTCAAGCGGTACTACCGCCCAAAGGACAGTACTACCGCCCTGTCTCGCCATGCATGTAATGGGCCGAGCCCATGTGCCCCTTCGCCCTCACATACCCCTTCGTGGCTCTAGACTATATACTCCTCCACCTCCTCCTAGTTAGGGTTAGCATTGGATTAGCTCATATTTGTGTGTGAGCCTTTGCTCATCCACGGTACTTCTCCACGGAGATCGGGACCTCCGTCTGGGAAGATCCATGGATTCAAGACCCCTATCTGGGAAGATCCTCGTGGATTCAAGGCCTCCTCCGGAGATGAGCAGTTCCTTTGTATCCTTACCTTTGTTGACTTTGTATCTTGTGGATCTCTTATGTGTGTGGTGATCTAGCACTTGTGTGATCGATTTCTTGTTGGTTGAGTGATTCCCTCTCGTTTTCCTCGTGTTTCCCCTTGTGCTTCCGCGTGTTCTTCGTGTTCCCTCTGTAGGATCCTCAAGCGTGAAAGATCGGCGAATTAGGGTTCCACCTACATCATATGGTATCATGAGCCACGTTGATCACGTTTTTGGAGCCCCTACCCGTGTTTTCTAGTTTGATTTTGTTGTTTTCGTCCTAAATCCGAAAATCCCCACCAAATATAGCCCCCAAATTTTTTTGTGATTTGTTGGTTTGATGATGTTTTGTTGATTTTGATCCATGGATTTGCTTGGTTTCAAGTGGATCTAGCATTCCCCAAGTTTCCCTCTTTCCATCCACGAAATCCATCAAATGTTGCCCGAAATCATCCATTTCCGCCCCAAAATCGCGCCCGATTCGATCTGCGAAAAATCCCGACACGAGCGGTACTACCGCCCTACAGAGCGGTACTACCGCTGAGAACCTCAAGCGGTACTACCGCCCGCTAACAGTACTACCGCCAGGGCCTGTTCCAGCGAAACAGTCGAAAAATCCCGACACGAGCGGTACTACCGCCCTCCCGAGCAGTACTACCGCCTGGCGATTCAGCTTTCGAGTTTCACCGTTTTGCCCATAACTAATTCATCCGAGTCCGTTTTGACGTTCTTTAGCTCGTTTTGAAGCTATTGACATCCCCATCCCACAAAATTCTACCAACATCATTTGACTCCATCACATTTGGTGAATTTTGGCATCTTTGCCTAGGGCTTCCACCACAACATCCGCATAACCACCACCGACTTCCGCAACCTAACCCATTTTGTTCCTTATAGCATTAGTGGTTGTTTGAGTTGTGATTTGAGTCTCTAAGGTGTTTAGGCTACTTAGGGACGGTTGCTTCTTCATCAACGACCACCACCACCACCACTTCCACATAACCTTGCCCACCATACACTTGACAACCCAACAACAATTGTTGTTTGAGCTTTTTGAGTTGTGGCTTGTGTCTCCTAAGGTGTTTGACTACTTAGGGACCGTGTGCTTCAACTCTTACACGTGTATATCCCATCATCCCACTTCCACATTGCCTAGTGCAACACCACCACCGCTTTCCGCTACCACCATTTGACATTTGTCATTTGAGATTTTGAGTTTGCGGTTTTCCGTTTCCTAAGGTGTTTGACTACTTAGGGACGAGTCTCCATCATCTTGGTATCTACACCAAGAACACGCCACTCATCATCATAAGGGCGGTAACCTCGGCGACACCTTTGTATATCCCTTGCAAATTGCATTATTAACCCCTAGCCCATTTTCGTCACTTACCTATTGAGACTAGCCATTTGAGTATTGCGGCAGCGTTACTTGTGCACATTAGTGGTCCATACCTTCCATTGCATACATTCCATATCATATTGGTATCATATCATCCATTGTGCCTCAAGTTTGTTCCGCATATACACAATTGCTATCTTAGTTTGTGCATTGTACAAAAGTGACCATAGAGAAAAAAAAAGAAAAAGCTTTTAAGCAAAAGAGAGCAAAGAGCTCGTGAGCAAGTGCCATAGCATCATACCCATTGCACATAAGATTGTCAAATCAACATCATATGATATCATGCTTGAGAGACACACCGGGAACCATACATACATACCATACTTGGGATAGAAAGAATATCCATTTTGCATCTTATAGGT
Organism: Aegilops speltoides; assembly: GCA_021437245.1. NCBI lineage: Eukaryota > Viridiplantae > Streptophyta > Magnoliopsida > Poales > Poaceae > Aegilops > Aegilops speltoides. Next base: position 58,186 of record JAHHZJ010002249.1, read on the forward strand.
TGTGCACAAGTGTCGTATCCGCCTATTGAGCAATCGTGCTAGCGTCTCTCTTGAGTTGTGCAACACGAGCGTTTTGGTGGATTCCACATTTTGAGCTCATTCCTTGGTTGCACGACCCCATTTATCTATCCGTGTGTGTGTTTCCGTGTGCCATTCTTTGCTATTGGTCCATTTGACTCGCTTGCGAATTTGTGAATCTTTTTCAACATTATTGACTCTTGCTAACATTTTGCATTAAAATTTTTGTGCCACTATCCTCACCAAGCTCCACTATAAGCCTTACTTGTGTAGGTGTGAGAATCGACAAGGATCGGTACCAATAGTGCTATTTCATTGTCCACATTTGAGTGAACTTGATTCATCTTCAACTTTGGTCAAAGGTACATTGGTATTAGTTCTTCTCTTTCTCCCACTCATATTTGCTCGAGTCTTGTGATGGATAGGCAAGGCATTTCCTCTCCGGTCTACGACAACAACGACGGCGTGAACAACTACATCATCAAAGCGTCTATCTCCGATCTACAACGACAAGTGCAAGGCGCACAATCAAGATTGCGAGAGCGCATCGAGAACATCTCCATCGACATTCGTCACTCCGAAGCAAGGAAAAGGGACTACATCGACAACAAGCTTGCCGCACAAAAGGAGGAGCAAGATGCGAGAATGGAAGAGATTAGGGCCTTGATCAAGTCTTCTTCCACTTCATCATCCTCAAGGCGACGACGGTCAAGCCACAAGTCTTGGGGCGAAAAAGATGCAAGTGCAAATCTCCTCGTCCACATCTACATGGCGATCCCCATCCGTTCATGATCATCACCGCCATGAAGGGCAAGTCACCTCAAGCATCATGTGCCTGACGGCGACGAGCGACATCTACTACGAGCTCAAGCACGACAACGACATCATCATCATGAAGATGCTCCTGGCGCAAATGCACAAGTCCCAACAAGCCCTACATCACGCCAAGTCCAAGCTTCAAGAGCACAAAAAAGACGCGAGGCGACCACCACCAAGTCGGCGCTACGGCTACATCAACCACTTGGCATCTTAGCCAAGTGTTCTCAAAACATCTTAAGCCTTTGGACGTCGGCATCTTCGCCTACTTCCCGTATGCGCCTACATCGACTTCATCAAGTCCAAGCGACCACCTCTGGCGAGGTGACACTTCCATCTTGAAGCCCCTCAAGGAAGATGGCGAGCATGGGAAACTCCCTTCGGTCATGGAGGCGAGCTATGAGGTGCCACATCATATGGACCTCCAACACCAAAGCAGCGGCAAGAAGGTTGAGCATGGGACTATCCCTTCAACCAAAGGCGGCGATAGGAGTTGAGCATGGAGACATTGCACCAACATCCCTCCGACACCCACATGCATGCCGAGATGCCCCAAGTGCCATGTGAGGAGAGCCACCACCCCATAAGTGACATGGTGACTCCACCATACGTGACATTGAGAGCATCTCCTATGAGAGGATGAGTGTGACCACCACTAGACCCCACATGAGAGCATGCCACACATCCTATGTGAGGTTGGCGCCATTGAGTGACTCAACAAACATATGGTGAGAGCATCTTTGAGGGTGGTGAGCCACTACACTTAGTGAGTGAGGTAGTTGACACGGCATGTGAGGCCACCATGATTTCTAACGACTTAACCTCTACTCCTAGTGTGTTTTCTTCTTTGGTGCTAGGTCTCCTACATGACGACACGCCTACCATTGATGAGTCCATACCTCCTATGGAGCGACAATGGCCATGATGGACGATGATGCACCTCCCACATGGTTCCATCAAGATGAAGATGACAACGAGGCGATCTTCAACACCTCACCTACAACACATGGCGATGCTCCAAAGGTAACATAGGTGATGGTGCTTCTCTTGTCCCACTAGTGGACTATCTTGACATCGATTGCTCCCATGATGTTGACAAACCTATTGCCATGCTTCATGCTAGTGAGACTTCTTCATGCCTTGACTTACCTATTTATGATGAATATGATGATGAGCATGTTGAGTTGCCTAGTTGTGATGCTATGCTTCATAGGATATCATGTGAAAATTCTTTTGGTCACATCATGTTTGACAACCCATTGAACTTGTCATATGCTATGAGTGAGATCTCACATATTGCATCATTTCAATCTCAACATAGTAACTATGCATGCCCCATTAAAATCAATCCAATTTGCACTTATGGCATAGATGGCGAGATGATGGTCATTGGCTTTTGCTTCTCTTGTGATGATATTGCCATGCTTCCTTTACATGATTTGTGCAACTCATCTACTATGTCATGCCATGATCACATTGTTCCAAATATGCATTGTTTTGGATGTTGTCAATATTCTCCACGTGATGTTTCTACTCTTGCTCATGAGGAGACCCCCATAGTTTCCTCATACATATTAGGAGATCTTGATGCATTCCATACTTTGCATGATTTCCATGATTGTATACACCATATGCATTCCATGAACAACAATGCTCTAGATATTTCTCATGATGCATTACATAATTTGAGTCTCCATTATGCGAAACATAATAACAAACCTCTCATGATGGATGACATGTTTCTATACACGCATCTCATTTATTTGAGCATTGGCTATTTTGTGCTAACAAACACATGCGTCGCATCATGATGGATGATGTGTACATCTACCACCTTACATAATTTTCCCTTTGTCTTTGGTTTGTGTAGGTACTCATGTATACTCGTCAACCTCTCAATCCCAAGAGTTGATGAAACGAGCTCTTGAGAACAGCGATGCTTTGGGATCCGTGGACTATGCTTCCCACCGTTCTCTTGGCGCAAGGACTCGCGCATCTCCTCTACTTGGCTCTCGCTACGGCTATGGGCTATTTACCACTCGTCACCTTATGCCCATACTATTGTGTTCACTTTGCATGTTATGCTTGCTTCTATGCCTTTGCCATGCAATTGTGACCCTTGCTTGCATATACCCATGATTCAACATTATGCTACTCCTATGTGTATTTGCATGCTTGGTGGAGATCCTTGTTGCTATTGCCATGTTTATCATGTGCCCCATACTATTGATGCTTGTTGTGTTGGGAGAGTCATGATGCCCTATTGCTACTTACATATGGCTTCTCACCAAGATATTCATGCTATTTTCTCACACCTTGCTTTAATGCTTGTGCTATGTCATGTGAATTATTCATGCACACTATTTGCACCAATGACATGCATGCCATGATTCCTTCTAGTATGTTGCATCTTAGCACTACTAGCATGCTTGACTTGATCACTATGATAGCTAGCCATGTTGCATCACCCATGTTCCACTACTTGCTTTCTTGGGTTGATAGCACCTATACTCATGCCTCTCACATGATTTACATCGATCATTGTCTATTGTCTCCATTACTTGCATCTCACATATCACCTATCAGTGCCAAATTCCTATGCTTATTGATCACTGGAGACTTGGACACTATACTTGTGATGCATGCTTGTTTGATTGAGCCTCTTGTATTTGGATGTTCTTACATCATAGGCCTCCATACTTTGAAATGCTCCTTGTACTTTCTTATGATGAGCATGATGCATACACTTGTTGGTATCGTACCACATGAATGATAGGTTTTGCATTTCCGCTAACCTCATTGGTTTTTCAGTGTTTGTCATGTTCTTTCATTTTGGAGGTTTCACAAAGCGATGCCGTTATCGACATATTGGTTATGTGAAGGCATACATGATGTGCGACACCAACATTGTTGACATTCTCATTAAGGTGAACTCCTTCTCTTTGAGCAATCCTCAAATATGCATATTGGATGGGTCACTCTTTCATTGTTGTTTCCTTCTTGTTGTCTACATGTTACATCTATTGGATGGAGGAGCAACATTGGAGATTGGCTCTATGGACCTTCACATTGAGGAGCGATCGCACTTATTGGATGCACCTTCGGCACTCCACTCATGCCTCGACATCGAGCTTTGGTACACCAACACCTTCATATTTGTTGATTGTACTCACACATGTCATGCTCGATGGACATATCATACTCACCACAAGTTTGCACCCTATGCATGGATTGACTCACATTGTGATTGCCTTGTTGCATCTTGTATTCCCATGTCATCCATGATATATGATCTTGTGCATTTCCTTAGCAAATTTGTTGTAATCTACCTTGATGGCATATTCATACATCATGATCATATTGTCCATCATCAATTGCATGATAACATATACATATTGAGAATCCATTGCCACATTCATGCTATTGATAAGCGGTCTCACTATGACATCATTTTGCACCGTGGTTGCATTGCTCATATTTACAACACATTTGTGTGCGCAATGATTGCATTTCCTCCATGAATGCTTTGCATCTCATTCTAGATCATCTTGATAAGCTTCATGCGCTTTGTCACAACCAATCTTGCATACGGACTCATTCTTACATGATGGATACTTTGTGTGCGCTAACCATTTTATTTCAAGTGTACTTTGTGTTTGCTCATTTGCATGTACCACATCTGGAGACACCTTGGAGTACTTGGCTTCATGCAAGGCATTCACCTCGTCCACTACAAGTCCGTCCACGACACCCGTTTCCATGGTGATGAGGATCACGATCCAGGTCGGATCTTTCCCAAGGGGGATATGATGCGGAGCATCCCGTTCATCCCCATGTACACTCCGACTACTCTCCAAGCCCCAAGAGGACATATGGCGAGACCTCGAACATCGCCATTGGACACAAGGTGAACTCACTCCTCTTTGAACCGTCACTTTCCACATGTGAGACATGGCTACTACCTCATGCTTGGACCTCGCATACACTCGGGTACAACCGAGGCGACCATGGAGAATCCAGGACCAAGGCCAAGCATGGAAGAGAGAAGGAAGAAGAAGCAGGGAGCAAGCGGTACTACCGCTCGGGCCCATGCAGTACTACCGCCTATCATCAAGCGGCACTACCGCTCTACATCCGCTCCACTTCCATAAAGTCAGACAAACTTGAGGATCGAGCGGCCCAGGCGGTACTACCGCCCATCATAGCGATACTACCGCTTGCAGCGCCTCAAGCGGTACTACCGCCCAAGGACGGTACTACCGCCTGTCTCATGCAGTGTAATGGGCGAGCCCATGCCCTTCGCCCTCACATACCCCTTCGTGGCTCTAGACTATATACTCCTCCACCTCCTCCTAGTTAGGGTTAGCATTGGATTAGCTCATATTTGTGTGTGAGAGCCTTTGCTCATCCACGGTACTTCTCCACGGAGATCGGGACCTCCGTCTAGGAGAAGATCCATCAGATTCAAGACCCCTATCTGGGAAGATCCCTCGTGGATTCAAGGCCTCCTCCAGGAGATGAGCAGTTCCTTTGTATCCTTACCTTTGTTGACTTTGTATCTTGTGGATCTCTTATGTGTGTGGTGATCTAGCACTTGTGTGATCGATTTCTTGTTGGTTGAGTGATTCCCTCTCGTTTTCCCCATGTTTCCCCTTGTGCTTCCGCGTGTTCTTCGTGTTCCCTCTGTAGGATCCCCTCCAAACGTGAAAGATCGACGAATTAGGGTTCCACCCTACATCATAAAGCTTGATAGCAAGTTTGATGAATTGCTCGCGCGTTTTCCACAACCACCTTGGCTGCACCTATCGCACCTCTGCTTGACGACAACCTTCGCCCCTTCCGAATCGGTATGGGCCAGGCTCGGCGTGTTCCTATTGAGCGAGGACAAAATTCTGGTGCAGCTGCTCTCTGCTGTTGGTGCTTCTTTGGCTCTGCTACTCTGCTGCTGCTGGTACCAAGGAAGATGATGAGTATGTGGGCGATTACGAGGATGAGGTTGATCAACATCAGCACTCGTGCAACCACCAGCACCACAACCACCGGTCGTCCACATGCAAATAATGGCAATGTTAGGGCTCCCCTCAGTGCGAGATCATGACCATCTCCCTAAACTAAAATTGAATATTCCACCATTTGAGGGTAGATATGTTCACGATATATATCTTACTTGGGAGTTAGAAAGCTGAACAACGATTTACATGTTTACAATATCACGAGGAGAGGCGTGTTCTGCTGCTTTGTTTGTGCTTTCACTAGCTTTGCATGTGTTTGGTGGTCTAAACATTGTAGATTATATCTGTTCAGCTACTTGGGCTGCTTTGAAAATTGCTATGCGTGCTCGTTGGGTTCCACCATATTATCAACGTGAATTACTTCAAAATTGCAGCGCTTAAGACAAGGAAAAATTCTGTAGAAGAATATTATCGGGAATTACAAACTGGCTTGATTAGATGTGGTATTGTTGAGGATAATGAAGCTATGCTTGCGTTTTACGGGTGGATTAAATAGAGATTCAGACCATTCTAGATTATAAGGATTATAATAATATCACTCGTTTATTTCATCTTGCTTGTAAAGCTGAGCGTGAAGTCAGGATCGGCGGGCATTGGCGGCGCACTAACTTTTCTGCAGGTCGACCCTCATCATGGACACCACGTGCATCGTCTACTTCCTTTGCACCATCACCTCCTTGGTGCCACCTCCAACCGTGATCACGGGAAGCAGGCACAACCACCACTATCGCCAAGAGCACACTGCCGGGCCTGCTCGAGTTCTTCTTCTTCCATGGCGTCAGCAGGGCACACAAGTGATATTATTTGTAAATCGTTGTAAGGAAGAGGACATTTTCGAGAGAATGCAAATCTCAGCGTGTGATGATTGCTCACGAGGATGGTGGGTATGAGTCCGCTAGTGACTATGATGAGGAGACTTTGGCTCTTATTACACATGAGGAACACGGTGGAGATGATTCGATCATGAGACACAATACATGGTTCTTTGAAGATCTTGGCAGGTATGAATGTTTAGTTGCTCAACGTGTTTTAAGTGTGCAGAGTTACACAAAGGTGAGCAAAATCGGAGGCATAATTTGTTCCATACAAAGGGAGTTGTGAAGGAGCGTTCTATTAAGCGTCATCATAGATGGAGGAGCTGCAACAACTTGGCTAGCATGGAGATGGTGGAAGCTATCTCTCACCACAAGACCACTTCCACATCCTTACTACATCCAATGGTTCAACAACAGCGGCAAGGTTAAGGTAGCACGTCTTGTTCGTGTGCATTTTAGTATCTTTACATATGCTGATTATGTTGATTGTGATGTGGTACCTATGCAAACATGTTCCTTATTACTTGGTAGACCATGGCAATTTGATAAAATTCTGTACACCATGGTAGAAACAATCGTATACTCTTGTTCATAAGGATAAAATATTACTTTGCTTCCTATGACTCCTGATTCCATTTTGAAAGATGATATTAATAGAGCTAATAAAGCAAAACAGGAGAAAAATAAGAGTGAAAATCAGATTGTGGCAAAAGAATTTGAGCAACACATGAAGCCTAATAATAAACCATCCTGTTGCTTCGAAATTAAATTAAAAAGTGCATGTTTACTTGCCACCAAATCTGATATTGATGAGCTAGATTTTAGCAAATCTGTTTGCTATGCTTTTGTGTGCAAAGAGGCATTATTTTCATTAGAGGGCGTGCCTTCCTCTTTGCCCTTTGATAGAGGCAAATGTGTCCCTTCTTTCGATGAGATGATAACTATCGATTTGGTGGAGCGACTTTGTGATCCGACTACAAGCGTGCCTGACGTTGCGCCTTAGCAATCGCTAAACCAACTCCGAGAGGTTATTGACCACGCGGAGCACAATCAACGACCACGAAGGTCTATTCCTGCAAGCAATCGAAGAACAAGCAAGAATATGATAAAAGCAATCTGAATATTGCGAGTATGTATGAAGTATTGATAAAGGTGGGGATCCGTAGCGGTCTTGGTGCAGTCGTTGGACACAAGCGAAGTACGAAGTTGCAATGGCTAACTTTAACTAAACAAATCCCAAGGGAAAAGCTACTAGATGGATCTATTTATATAGGAGCAAGGGGTGGCGGCCAAGGAGGTGGGAGGACGTCCCAAGGCAGCCTAAAACTAACCCTAGGTCGTACAAGGCCAATGGGCCCAAGTGGAGGTGACGTAACACCTTTGGACTTGTAGTTTGACTCGGATTCTGGTGCAGCGTCAGATTGTTTTGTCCACAACTCAACGCTCCGGACGGATTTTAAGGTGATTCAATTGTGCTGGAAGAGCATGAAATCTTCTTTCCAACAAAAAAGAATCACCCAATTCGAGTCCGTATGAAATAGTTGTTGGCGTTTTGAGTCAGGTATGTCTGTGCAGTCGAATCTGAATCCAGAACGTGAGAGACTTGGACTCTATCTTCTCTTGGGCCAAAAGTGACTTGAGAGGACTTTTTGAACAGCAAATAAACATCTCTTTCTTCCTTATCTTCATATGTGGATTGTACAAATGTCCCATACACCTGCAATTAGACAAAACACAAAAGTGTGTGAAGTATTTTTGTTCGGATAACATAAATAGATTATTGAATAGTTTGCACTAGAAATCACGACAAATATGCATGTATGCAATATTTTTGGTCATATACAAAGGTACTCATGTCCTCATCATCCTCCCTTTTTGAAAATAAAGCCGTCCTCGGCGTTGTAATCTGAAATGTGGCTAACAAAAGAGACAAAGGTGTACATGTTGTATATGTATCGTCATCCATTTTACTTCCTTGATTTTTGCATATATGACACATGAATAGATGAGTAACTTGCATAGTTCATAAAATCTAAAGCCAACAAATTAGCACAAGAGCTAGAAGGCATGAAAATATTGCGACTCAGTTTGCACATATAAGTGAAGCTCTTATTTATTTCAAAAGATTGACAATGTTCATCATTAAACCATCCCAACATTGGTGAATAAACCTTATTTGAATCAAATTTACATGCTACAACATGCTTAGATAAGCAAACATGCAATGAGTCATTCGACACAGAATCATCACCAAGATTAGAGGTCATATCAAAACGATTAAACATTGATTCTTTTGCATCAACAGTTAATTCAATTGGTGCTCTCAAAATTGTTGGTATTTCAGTTGTTTGATCACATGGCAAAGTCAAATTATCAACATAATCCTCTAAAATAGGTGGTGTGATCAAAGTAGTGGGTAGCTCAACACATGATGTATTCAAGTTAACTAGGGATGCATCATTCTCATGTGAGATTATATCATCAATACCTTCTTTGTTACCTTATGCAAAGGCGTGGCTGATGTAGAAATCTGAGGCGTAGACAACGCACCATATTCTTGAGATGATTTCACGCTCACAATCCGAGGTGGGGCTGCTCTAGTAGGTGCAGCGGTGGAGGAATCAACCGCGGTGGTGAGCATGAACTGGAATAGTAGTTGTTGTAGTCACCCAATGCATCCTCCTATGCTTGTCTCTCAAAGGTACAAACACGAACATACATACGATAATGCAACGAGGAATATCTGAAATCTTGCCTGAATATCATGGTTCAAACCACCAAAAATCTATTCATTGTATCATCCTTAGATTCTTCTATGTCACAATGATGCATATAAGATTTGAACTCTTTGTAGTAAGCATGGACAGTGTTGTTGCCTTGTTTAAATTGTTCAAATTTGCGAAGCAATTCACGGCGATAGTAAGGAGGGAAAAAATGTTGTCTCATTACATATTTCAAATCTTTCCAAGTTGTGGGTTGGTTATCAATATTTTTCTTACAATGCACACTCCACCAAACTGAAGCAAAACCAGTAAATGATCTAGTGGCAGCTCGTACCCGCTCAAGTTCAGAAAAGTCATGGTTACTAAAAACTTGTTCTACTTCAAACTCCCAAGCTAGATAAATAGCAGGATTAAATCTACCCTCAAATGACGGTAAAGAGATAACCTGACCATGTGGTTGTGTGTGTTGTCCCAACTCTCGTGATGGTGAAGATGTATGCGTAGTCCAAGAACTTCTATCTCGAAACCTGTCATGATTAGTAGAAACAAGAAACAAAATCCAGAATAATGTTCCTATGAACTACTAGGATGTGGTTGTAAAGTGCTCACGATAAAGCAAATATCAATATCTTACAAGTTCTTACCATGCGGCGGTGGTGACGAGGCAACCAGCGATGTCAAATAACTCCGAAGATTGTGTAAGCGATTGCCGAGAGGCGATACATATACGGTGTAGAAATATGTGGAGCTGGGTTGGCTATATATGGTAGCAAAAGATTAGCAATAATCAATTCAGAGATGCAATGTTGAATAAGCGCTCAGCACGGCACCTTGTCTGGTCCTAGGCTAGACCGGACTAGAGGCGCGAGCCTAGAACACTAATGAGGTCATGGCGTAGCACAACTAGCATCAATGAAGGTTACTAAGTAGCTCTTGACAGCAAGATATAAGTGAAGATCTGGCAGTAGTGAAGATAATGATGAAAAACAACTACCAAGCAGGACATACAACAACTCTCTCTCAACTTTCCTCTTGAAAAGTTTGAGCCAATTTTCTAATAAATTCTTTCAAAGAATGCTACTAACTCAAGCTTTCCAATGCAAAAGAATCACTCAATTCCGAGTTGATATGAGAGTCAAAGAATTCTAAAACTGGCTGAAAAATTGGAACAAGCTGTGTTCACGAAGTTCGAGAGGGCAAAAGATCTATTTAGAAGCCGATTTTGAGGTGTCAAATATTGAACTAGCTTCTGCAACTATTTAGATCGACTCGTCGCTAGCTTTAATTTGAGTACTCACGTAGTCAAAGCGGACTACGTATGAGGAAGATACACCTGTTTTCTTGAACAGTCATAAAGCAGATTCAATCCGAATTCAGGTACGAGATTGATTCTAGATAGATCCGATTTTTTCTTCTCTCTTTTTTCCTCACACTTTTTTTCCTTTTTCTCTCTCTTTTCTTTTTTTCTTTCCTTTTTTCTCTTTTTTTCTCTCTTTTTCCTCTTTCCAAGACAAACTAGATAAGATCAGATTGGATCTGGCGAAGATGTGAATGACCTCAACTATGATTATGACAATGAACAGTAGCGTGTACGTGGTGAAATTAATAGATGGGATGGTGGACAACGGAAGGCATAATGATGCAGCGGGCGTGACTAATGTGAACAGAACTTCGAAACTCTAAAGGAACTAGACACTAAGACCAGCAACTCAACACGGCGATGCAACCGATAATTCAATAATGCAACCAATGAAAAGAAAATTGCAAAGGCTCGAGTGGCTTGGACAAAAGGTGAATAGATCTAACTATTTTTGTGGCTTTTCTTGGACAATAGGTAAGAAAATAAATCTAATCTAGGGAAAGCTGGAAATTCTCACCGAGCAACTTGAAAGCGATACCACTTGATAGAGGCAAAGGTGTCCCTTCTTTCGATGAGATGATAACTATCGATTTGGTGGAGCGACTTTGGCGATCCGACTACTAAGCGTGCGCGACGTTGTGCCTTAGCAATCGCTAAACCAACTCCGAGGTTATTCACCACGCGGAGCACAATCAACGACCACGAAGGTCTATTCACGCAAGCAATCGAAGAACAAGCAAGAATATGATAAAAGCAATCTGAATATTGCGGTATGTATGAAGTATTGATAAAGGTGGGGATCCGTAAGCGGTCTTGGTCAGTCGTTGGACACAAGCGAAGTACGAAGTTGCAATGGCTAACTTTTAACTAAACAAATCCCAAGGGAAAAGCTACTAGATGGATCTATTTATATAGGAGCAAGGGGTGGCGGCCAAGGAGGTGGGAGGACGTCCCAAGGCAGCCTAAAACTAACCCTAGGTCGTACAAGGCCAATGGGCCCAAGTGGAGGTGATGTAACACCTTTGGAGTTGTAGTTTGACTCGGATTCTGGTGCAGCGTCAGATTGTTTTGTCCACAACTCAACGCTCCGGACGGATTTTAAGGTGATTCAATTGTGCTGGAAAGTGCATGAAATCTTCTTTCCAACAAAAAAGAATCACCCAATTCGAGTCCGTATGAAATAGTTGTTGGCGTTTTGAGTCAGGTATGTCATGCAGTCGAATCTGAATCAGAACGTGAGAGACTTGGACTCTATCTTCTCTTGGGCCAAAAGTGACGTGAGAGGACTTTTTGAACAGCAAATAAACATCTCTTTCTTCCTTATCTTCATATGTGGATTGTACAAATGTCCCATACACCTGCAATTAGACAAAACACAAAAGTGTGTGAAGTATTTTTGTTCGGATAACATAAATAGATTATTGAATAGTTTGCACTAGAAATCACGACAAATATGCATGTATGCAATATTTTGGTCATATACAAAGGTACTCATGTCCTCATCACCCTTGCTGTCATTAACATTTTGCAGGGAGTTAATTGGCGTCTTTCCACAAGGCGTGCCACGGGATTACCACCTATTGAGGATTGAGCATCAAATTGACTTAATTCGGTGCATCATTACCAACCGTCGCCATACCGTACCAATCCGGAGGAGGCGAAGGAGATTATCGTCAAGTCTGAGGAGCTGCTCGACAAAGGTTATATCTGCGAATCCCTTAGTCCTTGTGCTGTTCCTATTATTCTAGTGCGAAAAAGGATGGTACATCACGTATGTGTGTTGATTGTAGAGGCATTAATAATATTACTATTAGTTATCGTCACCCTATTCCTAGGCTAGATGATATGCTTGATGAATTGAGTTGCTCTACAATATTCTCCAAAGTTGATTTGCGTAGTGGATACCATCAAATTCGTATGAAATTGGGAGATGAATGGAAAACAGCATTTAAAACTAAGTTTGGATTATATGGTGGTTAGTCATGCCTTTTGGGTTAACTAATGCACCTAGTACTTTCATGGGATTAATGAGCGAAGTTTTCGTGCTTTCATTGGACGATTTGTGGTAGTCTATTTTGATGATATACTGATTTATAGCAAATCTTTGGAAGAACATTTGGAACATTTACGTGCTGTTTTTAATGCTCTCGTGATGCACGTTTGTTTGGTAACCTTGGGAAGTGCACCTTTTGCACCGACCGAGTATCTTTTTGGCTATGTTGTTACTCACAGGGAATTGAAGTTGATAAAGCCAAGATTGAAGCTATTGAGAGTTGGCTGCAGCCAAAGCAGTCACACAAGTGAGGAGTTTCCTTGGCCTCGCTGGTTTCTATAGGCGTTTTGTGAGATTTCAGCACCATTGCTGCACCTCTCAACGAGCTTACAAAGAAGGATGTGCCTCTTGTTTGGGGTACATACGGAAGAAGCCTTCACGGTATTGAAAGCTAAGTTGACACATGCTCCTTTACTCCAACTTCCTGATTTTAATAAGACTTTTGAGCTTGAATGTGATGCTAGTGGAATTGGATTAGGAGGTGTATTATTACAAGATGGCAAACCTGTTGCATACTTTTACGAAAAATTGAGTGGGCCTAGTCTGAATTACTCTACTTATGATAAAGAATTATATGCTCTTGTTAGGACTTTAGAAACATGGCAACATTATTTATGGCCCAAAGAATTTGTTATACATTCGATCATGAATCTTTGAAACATATTAAAAGTCAAGCTAAACTGAATCGTAGACATGCTAAATGGGTTGAATTCATTGAGACTTTCCCTTATGTCATTAAACACTAGAAGGGTAAAGAAAATGTTATTCTTGATGCATTGTCTCGTCGTTATACTATGCTTTCACAACTTGACTTCAATATATTTGGTTTGGAGACCATCAAAGATCAATATGTGCATGATGCTGATTTTAAAGATGTATTGCAGAATTGTAAAGAAGGAAGAACATGGAACAAGTTTGTCGTTAATGATGGATTTGTGTTCGTGCTAACAAGCTATGCATTCAGCTAGCTCCGTTCGTCTTTTGCTTTGTTGCGAGGCGCATGGAGGAGGACTAATGGGACACTTTGGCGTGAAAAAGGCGGAGGGCGTACTTGCTACACATTTCTTTTGGCCAAAGATGAGGCGGGATGTTGGCGTTTATTGCTCATTGCACTACATGTCAAAAAGCTAAGTCACGACTCAATCCTCATGGTTTATATATGCCTTTGCTGTACCTAGTGTTCCTTGGGAGGATATATCTATGGACTTTGTTTTAGGTTTACCTAGAACAAAGAAGGGAGGATAACATATTTGTTGTCGTGGATAGATTCTCGAAAATGGCACACTTTATACCATGTCATAAAAGCGATGATCTTTGTCAATGTTGCTGATTTGTTCTTTCGTGAAATTATTCTCTTGCATGGTGTGCCAAATACTATTGTTTCAGATCGTGATACTAAATTTCTTAGCCACTTTTGGAGATGTTTATGGGCTAAGTTGGGGACTAAACTGCTTTTAGTACTACTTGTCACCCCAAACTGATGGACAAACTGAAGTAGTCAATAGAACATTGTCTACTATGCTTAGGGCTGTTCTAAAGAATAATAAGAAAATGTGGGAGGAATGCTTGCCTCATATTGAATTTGCTTATAATCGTTCATTGCATTCTACTACTAAGATGTGCCCTTTTGAAGTTGTGTATGGTTTCCTACCTCGTGCACCTATTGATTTGTTGCCTCTTCCATCTTGGAGAAGGTTAATTTTGATGCTAAAGAACATGCTGAATTGATTTTAAAAATGCATGAGTTAACTAAGGAAAACATTGAGCGTATGAATGCTAAATATAAACTTCTGGAGATAAGGGTAGAAAACATGTTGTGTTTGCACGGAGATCTTGTTTGGTTACATTTGCGTAAGGATAGAGTTCTGATTTGCGTAAATCAAAGCTAATGCCACGTCTGGTGGTCCCTTTAAGGTGTTGGAGAAAGTAAATGATAATGCATATAAACTTGAGCTGCTGCAGATTTTGGGGTTAGTCCACTTTTAACATTGCAGATTTGAAGCCATATTTGGGTGAGGAAGATGAACTTCCATCGAGGGCGACATCATTTCAAGAAGGGAGGATGATGAGGACATCAATACCATTGTTACACCCACAGCCCTGCTGCTATACATCTTGGACCAATTACTAGAGCTCATGCGCCAACTAAATTACCGGTACTTTCGTTTCTTGATAATGATTCTAATGTTCATGAGAATATGATCTTGCCTAAATTGGATACATTTGTTTTGCTTACAAATGAAGGGCCTAGCATGGAGAAGGATGAACATTGGAGCAAGAACAAACATGGAGATGATGGCATGCGCAAGAGGGACAGAATGGAGTTACAAGTGATGATTTCAGGACTTTGAAGCCACCATAATGAGTGCATGAAGCCTTGGGCGAAATATACAAGATGCCACTTCATAAATTTTGTCCGAGAGGCTATTATAGGTGCTCGTCACCTTATTATTTAGCCAGGCCCATGTAATTTCGAAATACATTAGTATAGGCTATTTTTAGAGTCCGTATGTGTGGGAAACAAGAGATAGGGTTAGTTTGGACCCCTCACCAAGGGCCACGAAATTCACCCCTCTTCCTCCATATATACAGCCCTTAGGGCACCGTTTAGACTTTGGGTTTTGTTTAGATCAAAAGTTAGCCATAGCTGCAACCGGCGTGCCGTTTGTGTTCAGCGACCGGACAAAGGCGTCCACAGAACCCCACCTTGATCAATAAAGCTTTCATCTTATATTCGCAATATCCAGTTGCAATCTCGGTTTCTTGCTTGTTCTTCGTTTGCTCGCGGGAAATAGACCCTCGTGGTCGGAGTTGATCGTGCTCGGCGTGGTCAATAACCTCTCGAGTTGGTTTAGCGATTGCTAAGTAGCGGCGTCCTCGCTGCCTTCGTGGTCGGATCGTCAAAGTCGACTTCCACCAAAGCGAAATCCACCATCTCATCGAAAGACGGGACAACTTTGCCTCTATCAAGAAATCCAAGAGAGGAACTACCATCCGCGTGCGCAACGTCAAGTACCACAAGCTCCTTCACAAGTTCCTCAAGCTCAACCCCAACCTCAAGGTCAACAAGAGCAAGTTGATAATGGACTTCCTCCACGCCAAGAGCAACATGAGGATGATTACCCTCCACGTCAAGGGCGTCCTCATCACCATCGCCCACAACACAATGAAGAGCAACGCTATGGCAAGCTCAAGTTCACAATGCCCAAGTTCAATGGAAGCAATGATCCCGAAGAGTACCTCTCATGGCATTGAAGGTTGAAAAATCTTTCGTTTGCATAACTATGAGGAAGAGAAGAAGATCGCTATGGCATCTCTTGAGTTCCAAGACTATGTGCTCATATGGTGGGAACAAGTCCTTGAACGCCGACAAGCAAGAGGTGAACCTCCAATCACCACTTGGGCTCAAATGAAGGATGTCATGCGAGCACGCTTTGTGCCCACCTACTACAACCGTGATCTCTTCAAGAAGGTCCAACTTCTCAAGCAAGGAACAAAGAGTGTTGAAGAATACTACAAGGAAATGGAGATTGCCATGATTAGAGCAAATGTCACGGAAGATGATGAGCAAACAATGGCACGATTCTTGAATGGACTCAACCATCCCATCAAGAAGATCGCCGACTTCAACCCTACTCCAACCTCATTGAGCTCGTGCATCAAGCTACAAAGGCGGGCGTCAAGTGCAAGATGACTTCAAATCGCCAAGTACTCCTCCAAGACATATGGCTTCTTCAACAACCAAGCTTCAACAACTACTCCAACCGACATCAACCAAGCCTTCTCCAAGCAAGCGACGACAAGTCAAGTTACAAGAAAACTTCCACAAGTTCAAGTCGTCTTCCTCCTACTACAAGCAACCTCAAGCCCGTGCTTCATCATCTACTCAACCGATGAGACCATCAAGACAAGCTCCTTCAAGTGTTTCACTTGCGGCGGCCGAGCCACAAGTCCTATGAATGCACCAACAAGCGCACCATGATACTCAGCGCGATGGCACCTATGACTCAATGAGTGAAGATGAAATGGAAGCTATTGAGCAAGTGGCCATGCCGGTAGCGTCAGCGAGGATGAAGATGATCAAGTCTTTTGTGATGAAGATCTGAGTCCGCTCTTGTTGTCTCAAGGTCTTGACACTTCAACATCAACAAGAAGACCAGCGATGCCACATCTTCCACACAAAGGCGGCATCAATGGGCGATCCGTCAAGGTCATCATCGATGGAGGTAGTTGCCACAACTTGCAAGCGAAGAACTATGCTCCAAGCTCCAATTGGTCAAGAAGAAACACCGCACCCTACAAGGTTCAATGGCTAAGTGACTCGGTACTATCTGAGTTGAGCATACGGTCCAAGTATCCTTCAAAATCGGTGCATATGAGGACACTTTGGAGTGTGATGTGGTCCCAATGACGGTTGCCACCTCCTCCTTGGTGAGCCATGGCAATTTGACCGTGGTGTCTTCCACAATGGGCGTACAAACCACTATAGCTTCAAGATGAAAGGAAAAGAATATGTCCTATGACTCATGTCTCCTAGTCAAGTGATTGCCGACAAACAAGCCACCAACCAAAGAGAGAAGAGTGAGAAAGTGAGCCACCAAAAAGTGAGTGAGAGCCACAAGCCAAATTTGAGCACCTCTTCGCCTAGAGAGAAAAACCTCATACTATTCGCCACCAAACATGAGATGAGAGAAGTGTGTGAGAACCCATCGAGTGTGATGCACTTTGTCCTTGTGTGCACGGATGGAGAAACAAAAACTAACACCATTCACGAGCTACCTTTGGTGTTTCAATCTCTTCTGCAGGAATTTCAAGATGTTTTCCCCGATGAGCTACCTCGGGTCTACCTCCTCTATGAGGCATTGAGCATCGAATCGACCTCATCCCGGGCGCCACTTCAAACAAAGCTCCATACCGTGTCAATCCCGAAGAAACCAAGGA
Source organism: Aegilops speltoides (assembly GCA_021437245.1). Lineage (NCBI taxonomy): Eukaryota > Viridiplantae > Streptophyta > Magnoliopsida > Poales > Poaceae > Aegilops > Aegilops speltoides. Next base: position 75,924 of record JAHHZJ010002249.1, read on the forward strand.
GATTTAGCGGCAAGTACAACAACTAATCGACAACGGTCATATGCGTGAAAGCTTAAGCCCTTGTGCGTTCCGTTATACTTGTGCCTAAGCCCGATGGAAGTTTCGCTTGTGTTCGATTGTAGACCCATAAATGCTATCACCGTGCGCTATAGGCATCCCATTCCTCGCTTAGATGATATGCTTGATGAACTTAGTGGAGCCAACTTTTCTCAAAATTGATCTAAAAAGTGGCTATTATCAAATCCGCATTCATGAGGGTGATGAATGGAAAACTGCTTTCAAAACCAAATTTGGCTTATATGAGTGGTTGGTTATGCCTATGGGTTTGTCGGAAGCTCCCGGAACTTTTGTGCGTCTCATGCATCATGTGCCGACCATACATTGGAATCTTTGTTGTGGTTTACTTCGATGATATTCTTGTGTTTAGCAAAACCATGAAAGAGCATCTTGATCATGTTAAGCTTGTTTTGCAAACACTTCGAAAGGAAAGTCTTTATGCCAACTTGAAAAAATGCACTTTTGGCGTTGACAAAGTGGTTTTCTTAGGTTTCGTTGTCTCTTCAAGGGTGTCCATGTTGATGAAACTAAGATCAAAGCAATTAAAACTTGGCCCCAACCCACCAATTTGCAACAAGTGTGAAGTTTCCTTGGTCTTGCAGGTTTTTATCGTCGCTTTGTGAAAAACTTTAGCACTATTGCAGCTCCTTTGCACGCTTTGAGTAAGAAGAATACTCCTTTTGTTTGGGGATCTTTACAATCCAACGCTTTTGATGAGCTCAAGTCTTTGCTTACTCATGCTCCGATTCTTGCTTTGCCCAATTTTGACAAAACTTTTGAGGTTCATTGTGATGCAAGTGGTGCCGGAATTGGCGGAGTTTTGATGCAAGAAAAATGAGCCATTGCTTATTTTAGTGAAAAACTCTCCGGTGCTCAACTTAACTATCCCATATATGACAAAGAATTGTATGCTTTAGTGCGTGTCCTACATGTTTGGGAACATTATCTTAGACCTCATGAGTTTGTCATCCATACCGATCATGAAACACTTAAGTACTTGAAAGGTCAAACTAAATTAAACAAGCGTCATGCCAAATGGAGTGAATTTATTGAATCTTTCCCATATGTTATCAAGTACATTAAGGGCAAGGAAAATGTAGTTGCCGATGCACTTTCATGCATATACTGCGCTTGTCACCCAACTTGAGTTGAATGTTATTGGCTTTGAGCACATAAAAGATTTGTGCGCTAATGATCCTTCTTTTGCACCTCATTATGCTAAATGTTTGGCGCATACATCTTGGGAACAATATTACCTCAAGGATGGTTATCTTATGAGAGCTAATAAACTATGCATTCCGAGTCTTCTCTTCGTTTGCTCCTTTTGCAAGAGGCTCATGGCGGTGGACTCATGGGACACTTTGGAACAGCGACAAGACCTTCGCCATGCTCTCCAAGAACTACTTTTGGCCCAAGATGTTTGAGACATCTCACGCTTCACCACAAGATGCTCTACATGCATAAAGCTAAGTCAAAAGCTCAATCTCATGGTCTTTACATGCCTCTTCCAATTCCATATCAACCTTGGGAAGACATTAGCATGGATTTTGTACTTGGTTTGCCTAGAACTCAAAATGGAAAGGATTCCGTGTTTGTTGTTGTGGATCGATTTTCTAAGATGGCACATTTCATTCCTTGCAACAAGGTGAGCGATGCTTCACATATTGCAAATCTCTTTTGTGGGAAATCTTGCGACTTCATAGAGTACCAAAGACAATCGTTTCGATCGCGACATCAAGTTCTTGAGTTACTTTTGGAAGACTCTTTGCCAAGCTCGGAATCAAGCTCTTGTTCTCATCCGCATACCATCCTCAAACCGGCGGCCAAGCGGAGGTGTGAACCAGACGCTATGCACTCTCCTTGGTGTGTTGATCAAGAAGAACATCAAGGAGTGGGGCGTGTCTACCCATCGCCGAAATGCGCCTACAACCGCATAAGACATTCGTTGACCGGCAAGTCCCCCTTCGAGGTCGTCTACGGCTTCAACCCATTGTCCCCATTGGACATTCTACCTCTACCTCTACAAGAGCACACCAACCTTGACTCAAGTGCCCGTGCAAGCTACATCAAGAAGATGCATGAAGATACAAGAAACACCATCGAGCGCCAAGTACAACGACTAGCGACCAAGCTCAACATCAACAAGCAACCCATGATCTTGAACATAGGCGATCTCGTGTGGCTACACCCGTGAAGCGCTTCCCCAGCGAGCATAAGTCAAACTTCTACCTCGAGCGATGGACCCTTCAAGGTGTTAGCATGCTACAACAACAATGCTTAAAAGCTCGACATACCAGCGACAAGTACAACATGGCGACACCTTCAACGTCAAGGACCTCTCGCCTTTCCATGGTGATGAAGATCTTGATCCGAGGTCGGATCCTTTGAAGGAGGGATATGATGCGGAGCATCCTTCCATCATCCCCATGGACTCTACATCAACACATCCAACCCCACAAGGACCTATGACTCGAGCACGTGCAAGAGCTCTTGAAACCGGTGACATCACTCCTCTCACAATTCCCTTCGATTCACATGAGACATGGTTACTACCTCAAGCGAAATGCTATGCATACTCGGTACCAAAGTCGACCATGAAGAAGCTAGGAGGAGAGGCAAGGAGACGATCCGGGCGTGATAGAGGCAAAGGTGTCCGTCTTTCGATGAGATGGTGGATTTCGCTTTGGTGGAAGTCGACTTTGGCGATCCGACTCTGAGCGTGCGTGGGCGTCGGCGCCTTATGTCGCTAAACCAACTCAGGAGGTTATTGACCACGCGAACACGATCAACGACCACGAGGTCTATTTCCTGCGAGCAAGCGAAGAACAAGCAAGCTGAGATTGCAATCTGGATATTGCGAATATAAGATGAAAGCTTTATTGATCAAGGTGGGGTTACGTGGCGCCTTTATGCAGTCGTTGAACACAAGCGAAATGCTGCGAAGTTGCAGCTATGGCGAACTTTTAATCTAAACAAAACCCAAAGTCTAAGCGGTGCCCTAAGGGCTGTATATATGGAGGAAGAGGAGAATTTCGTGGCCCTTGGGGTGGGGTCGAAACCAACCCTATCTCTTGTTTCCCACACATCGGACTCTAAAATAGCCTATACTTAAGTATTTCGAAATTACATGGGCTGGCCCAATAATAAGGTGTGTGACACCTAGAATAGCCTATGGACGAATATTATGAAGTGGCATCTTGTATATTTCGTCCAAGGCTTCATGCACTCCTTATGGTGGCTTCAAAGTCTGAAATCATCACTTGTAACTCCGTTCTTGATCCCCTTAGCATGCCATCAACTCCATGCGTGTTCTTGCTCCAATGTTCATCCTTCTCCAAGCTAGGCCCTTCATTTGTAAGCAAAACAAATGTATCCAATTTAAGCGACATCATATTCTCATGAACATTAGAATCATTACCAAGAAAGCGAAAGTACACGGTAATTTAATTGGCGTCTTGTGAGCTCTAGTAATTGGTCCCGTATATATAGCAGTAGGGGCTGTGGGTGTAACAATGGTATTGATGTCCTCATCATCCTCCCTTCTTGAAATGAAGTCGTCCTCGGCGGAGCTCATCTTCCTCACCCAAATAAGGCTTCAAATCTGCAATGTTAAAAGTGGGACTAACCCCAAAATCTGCGGGTAGCTCAAGTTTATATGCATTATCATTTATTTTCTCTAACACCTTAAAGGACCATCGGACACGTGGCATTAGCTTTGATTTGCGCAAATCGGAAATCTATCCTTACATAAATGTAACCAAACAAGATCTCGGTGCAAACACAACATGTTTTCTACCCTTATCTCCAGCAAGTTTATATTTAGCATTCATCGCTCAATGTTTTCCTTAGTTAACTCATGCATTTTAAAATCAATTCAGCGTTCTTTAGCATCAAAATTAACCTTCTCCGAAGATGGAAGAAGCAATAAATCAATAGGTGCACGGTAGGAAACCATACACAATTTCAAAGGGCACATCTTAGTAGTAGAATGCAATGAGCGATTATAAGCAAATTCAATATGAGGCAAGCATTCTTCCCACATTTTCTTATTATTCTTCAAAACAGCCCTAAGCATAGTAGACAATGTTCTATTGACTACTTGGTTTATCCATCGGTTTGGGGTGACAAGTAGTACTAAAAAGCAGTTTAGTCCCCAACTTAGCCCATAAACATCTCCAAAAGTGGCTAAGAAATTTAGTATCACGATCTGAAACAATAGTATTTGGCACACCATGCAAGCGAATAATTTCACGAAAGAACAAATCAGCAACATTAACAGCATCATCGCTTTTATGACATGGTATAAAGTGTGCCATTTTGAGAATCTATCACGACAACAAATATGCTATCCCTCCCTTCTTTGTTAGAGGTAAACCTAAAACAAAGTCCATAGATATATCCTCCCAAGGAACACTAGAGTGCAGGCAAAGGCATATATAAACCATGAGGATTGAGTCGTGACTTAGCTTTTTGACATGTAGTGCAGTGACGACAAAAGCGCTCAACATCCGTCTCATCTTTGGCCAAAAGAAATGTGTAGCAAGTATATCCTCCGTCTTCTTCACGCCAAAGTGTCCCATTAGTCCTCCTCCATCGCCTCCTGCAACAACAAAAGGCGAGCGGAGCTAGCTGGAATGCATAGCTTGTTAGAGCGAAACACAAATCCATCATTAACGACGAACTTGTTCCATGTTCTACCTTCTTTACAATTCGCAATACATCTTTAAAATCAGCATCATGCACATATTGATCTTTGATGGTCTCCAAACCAAATATTTTGAAGTCAAGTTGTGAAAGCATAGTATAGCGACGAGACAATGCATCAGCAATAACATTTTCTTTACCCTTCTTGTGTTTAATGACATAAGGAAAGTCTCAATGAATTCAACCCATTTAGCATGTCTACGATTCAGTTTAGCTTGACTTTTAATATGTTTCAAAGATTCATGATCAGAATGTATAACAAATTCTTTGGGCCATAAATAATGTTGCCATGTTTCTAAAGTCCGAACAAGAGCATATAATTCTTTATCATAAGTAGAATAATTCAGACTAGGCCCTCAATTTTTGAGAAAAGTATGCAACAGGTTTGCCATCTTGTAATAACACACCTCTAATCCAATTCCACTAGCATCACATTCAAGCTCAAAAGTCTTATTAAAATCAGGAAGTTGGAGTAAAGGGCATGTGTCAACTTATCTTTCAATACCGTGAAGGCTTCTTCTGTGCGGTACCCCAAACAAAAGGCACATCCTTCTTTGTAAGCTCGTTGAGAGGTGCAGCAATGGTGCTGAAATCTCTCACAAAGCGCCTATAGAAACCAGCGAGGCCAAGAAACTCCTCACTTGTGTGACCGTTTTGGGCTGCGGCCAACTCTCAATAGCTTCAATCTTGGCTTTATCAACTTCAATTCCTGTGGAGTAACAACATAGCCAAGAAAAGATACTCGATCGGTGCAAAGGTGCACTTCCCAAGGTTACCAAACAAGCGTGCATCACGTAGAGCATTAAAAACAACACGTAAATGTTCCAAATGTTCTTCCAAAGATTTGCTATAAATCAGTATATCATCAAAATAGACTACCACAAATCGTCCAATGAAAGCACGTAAAACTTAGTTCATTAATCTCATGAAAGTACTAGGTGCATTAGTTAACCCAAAGGCATGACTAACCACTCATATAATCCAAACTTAGTTTTAAATGCTGTTTTCCATTCATCTCCCAATTTCATACGAATTTGATGGTATCCACTCATAAATCAACTTTGGAGAATATTGTAGAAACCACTCAATTCATCAAGCATATCATCTAGCCTAGGAATAGGGTGGCGATAACGAATAGTAATATTATTGATGCCTCTACAATCAACACACATCGTGGCGTACCATCCTTTTTGGCACTAGAATAATAGGAACAGCACAAGGACTAAAGGGATTGGCGTATATAACCTTTGTCGAGCAGCTCTGTGCTTGGCGCATAATCTCCTTCGTCTCCTCTGGATTGAGTGCGGTATGGTGCACGGTTGGGTAATGATGCAGGGAATTAAGTCAATTTGATGCTCAATCCCTCGAATAGGTGGTAATCCGGTGGTGCGTCTTGTGGAAAGGCGTCGTGAACTCTGCAAAATGTTAGTGACAGCGGGGGGCAAAGAGGAAAACACGTCCTCGAATGAAAATAATGCCTCTTTGCACACAAAAGCATAGCAAATAGATTTGCTAAAATCTAGCTCATCAATATCAGATTTGGTGGCAAGTAAACATGCACTTTTCAATTTAATTTGAAGCAACAGTAGATGGTTTATTATTAGGCTTCATGTGTTGCTCAAATTCTTTTGCCACAATCTGATTTTCACTCTTATTTTCTCTGTTTTGCTTTATTAGCTCTATTAATATCATCTTTCAAAATGGACTCAGGAGTCATAGGAAGCAAAGTAATATTTTTATCCTTATGAACAAGAGTATCTTGATTGTTTCTACCATGGTGTACAAATTTTATCAAATTGCCATGGTCTACCAAGTAACAAGGAACATGCTTGCATAGGTACCACATCACAATCAACATAATCAGCATATGTAGAGATACTAAAATGCACACGAGCGATCGTGTTACCTTCACCTTGCAGCTGTTGTTGAACCATTGGATGTAGTAAGGATGTGGATGTGGTCTTGTGGTGAGAGATAGCTTCTCCACCATCTCCATGCTAGCCAAGTTGTTGCAGCTCCCTCCATCTATGATGGCCTTGAATAGAGCGTTCCTTCACAACTCCTTTGTATGGAACAAATTATGCCTCTGATTTTGCTCGACTTGTGTAACCTGCACACTCAAAACACGTTGAGCAACTAAACATTCATACTGTCGGCATCTTGGCAGCCATGTATTGTGTCTCATGATCAGAATCATCTCCACCGTGTTCCTCATGTGTAATAAGAGCCAAAGTCTCCTCATCATAGTCACTAAGCGGACTCATACCCACCATCCTCATTAGCAATCATCACTGCAGCTGAGATTTGCATTCTCTCATAAAATGTCCTCTTCCCTTACATGACGACAAATAATATCACTTGTGTGCCTGTTGGCGCCATGGAAGAAGAAGAGCTCTGCTGAGGCCGGCGGTGTGCTCTTGGCGAGATAGTGGTGGTTGTGCACTGCTTTCTTGTATCACGGTTGGAGGTGGCACTGAAGGAGGTGATGGTGCGGTGGAAGTAGATGATGCGTGGTGTCCATGATGAAGGTCGACTGCGAGAAAAGTTAGTGCGGCGCCAATGCATCGATCCTGCACTTCACGTTCAGCTTTACAAGCAAGATGGAATAAGCAGTGATATTATTATAATCCTTATAGTCTAGAATGGTGCGAATCTCTCTATTTAATCCACCCGAAAGCGTGCAAGCATAGCTTCATTCTCCTCAACAATACCACATCTAATCAAGCCGGTTTGTAATTCACGATAATATTCTTCTCTGAATTTTTCCTTGTCTTAAGCGCTGCAATTTTGAAGTAATTCACGTTGATAATATGGTGGAACCAGCGATGCGCATAGCAGTTTTCAAAGCAGCCCAAGTAGCTGGAGCAGGATATAATCTACAATGTTGGACCACCAAACACATGCAAAGCTAGTGAAAGCACAAGCAATGGCGAGAACACGTCTCTCCTCGGGATATTGTAAACATGTAAATCGTTGTTCAGTTTCTAACTCCCAAGTAAGATATATATCAGGAACATATCTACCCTCAAATGGTGGAATATTCAATTTCAGTTTAGGGAGATGGTCATGATCTCGTACTGAGGAGCCCTAACATTGCCATTATTTGCATGTGGGCGACACGGTGGTTGTGGTCTTTGGTGGTTGCCGCGTGGTTCGATGTTGATCAACCTCATCCTCATAATCTTCCACATACTCATCATCCTCCTCGGTACCGGCAGCAGCGATGGCGAGAGCAAAGAAGCACCAACAGCGATGGCAATGGCACGAGAATTTTGTCTGGCTCAATAGGAACCTGGCTGAGCTCGTCCATCTTGATTCGGAAGAGGCGTAGTTGTTGTCGTTCTTGAGGTGCGATAGGTGCAGCCGGCGGTGGTTGTGGAAAGCAGCGAGCAATTCATCAAACTTGCTATCAAGCTTTGTTTCAAGCGTCTTCTCAATGCCATCTATCTTCTCCATGGCCTCGTCAAATCTGTTTACCACATCTTGCACTGTCCAATCATCATTTCTTTGAAACTTATCATGTAGCTGTTTGTTTGTCGGGTTCTCCCAATCAGTCTCATCGACTTGTGATCCTGCCATGGTTAGCGACAATAGAAACACACAAGAATATGATCCTCTGAGACTACTAAGAAGTGGTGGTGGTGGTGTGGTGGGCAGTCACAAATCCGTGAAGCAAATCTCAAATTCTTACAGTTCTTACCCGGTGGCGGTGGTGATCGGCAACCGTTGTAGTCAAAACTCTCAAAGCTTGGCTATAGCGATTACGGGGAGAATCAAGCATACAGCGTAGATGTATGTGGAGCTGGGAAGGCTTATAATATGGTAGCAAAAAGATTGACAATAATCAAATCGGAGATGCAAAGTTGAATAAGCGCTCAGCAGCAGTCTTGTCTTTGGTCCTAGGCTGAACCGTGCTAGAGGCGAGCCTAGAACACTAACAAAATCACTGCTGCTGCGTAAACAAAGGAAAAGCACACTCTGAATTTTTTTTTCGCTTTTTTTTTTTTTTGCTGCTTTTTTTTTTTGCTGCTTTTTTTTTTTTTTTGCGAAAAATCACTATAATGGCGAGTGTCTCAAAACTCTTCAGGTCAATGACAGGATGGGCACGAAATTTTTCGACAAATTTTTTTTTTTTTTTTTTGCCGGACCCAAAAGCTGAAGCAGGTCAAAAAACTTTCTATCTTGATGGTGGCTCAATCGGCAGAAACACCTAAAAATAGGATAGCGAAAATTTTTTTATCCGTGCGTTTTGGAAAATTTTGGGCCTAAGCGGAGGTGGTTTCGGACTCTTTTTTTTTTTTTTTTTTTTTTGAAACCAACCTCTCTCTGGATGACAAAAGATTGCTGGAATCGAAACCTACTCGAGACAAGGAAACACGAATCGGAAAACTAGATGGATCGAAAACAAACTGATATGCAAGGAACTTCGGATTGGTGGTGGATATATGGTGGTGGTATATGGCAGTGGTGGTGGTATATGGATAGCGGTTGAGCGGTGGTGGTATATGGATCACAGTTGAGCGGTGGCGGATAAGCGGTGGTGGTATATGGCGAGGCGATGATAATGCGGCGGCGGCGTGACAACTTATGACCGAACTTCGAAACTCTAAAGACTAGACTCTAAGACCAGCAACTAGACACGGCGATGCAACATAAATTCAACAATGCAAATCTGAGAAAAGATTATGCAAAGGCTCGGATTGGTTGGATAGGATGAACTAACCTAATTTTTTTTGTGGCTTTTTTCGTGGACTATAGGTATGAAAACAGACTCGATCTAAACTACGAAAAGCTGTAAAATCTCACGAGCAACACGGAAATCGATACCACTTGATAGAGGCAAAGGTGTCCGTCTTTCGATGAGATGGTGGATTTCGCTTTGGTGGAAGTCGACTTTGGCGATCCGACTCTGAGCGTGCGTGGGCGTCGCGCCTTATGTCGCTAAACCAACTCAGGAGGTTATTGACCCGCGAACACGATCAACGACCACGAGGTCTATTTCCTGCGAGCAAGCGAAGAACAAGAAAGCTGAGATTGCAATCTGGATATTGCGAATATAAGATGAAAGCTTTATTGATCAAGGTGGGGTTACTGTGGCGCCTTTATGCAGTCGTTGAACACAAGCGAAATCTGTGAAGTTGCAGCTATGGCGAACTTTTAATCTAAACAAAACCCAAAGTCTAAGCGGTGCCCTAAGGGCTGTATATATGGAGGAAGAGGGAGAATTTCGTGGCCCTTGGTGGTGGGGTCGAAACCAACCCTATCTCTTGTTTCCCCACATCTGGACTCTAAAATAGCCTATACTAAGTATTTCGAAATTACATGGGCTGGCCCAATAATAAGGTGATGCAGCACCTAGAATAGCCTATGGACGAATATTATGAAGTGGCATCTTGTATATTTCGTCCAAGGCTTCATGCACTCCTTATGGTGGCTTCAAAGTCTGAAATCATCACTTGTAACTCCGTTCTTGATCCCCTTAGCATGCCATCAACTCCATGCGTGTTCTTGCTCCAATGTTCATCCTTCTCCAAGCTAGGCCCTTCATTTGTAAGCAAAACAAATGTATCCAATTTAAGCGACATCATATTCTCATGAACATTAAAATCATTACCAAGAAAGCGAAAGTACACAGTAATTTAATTGGCGTCTTGTGAGCTCTAGTAATTGGTCCCGTATATATAGCAGTAGGGGCTGTGGGTGTAACAATGGTATTGATGTCCTCATCAGCGGAAGACATGCATGAAAGGCGGAAGGAAAAATCACCAGGACGGGATGCGGACGATCCGGACCCGGCGGACAATCGGACAGACCAGACGATCGAACCCAGGCCAGACGATCGGCTTCATCAAGGACTCCAAAGCTCGGACACGAAGCGGATCATCGAACCCGTCCGGATCATCGGACCCTTGGACGTCCGGACATCCGGCCGGACATCGGCCCGTCGCCACCAGCCGACCCTTCCGGCTCATCAGGCACCCCCACGGATCATCAAGACCCTCGTCCGGATCATCCAAGCCCGGCCTTTGTCTTGCGCGTGTTGAGCTAAGCCCATGTGCCCCTTCGCCCCAAACTCTATATATAGGACCCCCTCTCCTCACTTTGAGACTTAGCATTGGATTAGCTCATATTTGTGTGAGAGCCTTTGCTCATCCACTCGGATACTTCTCCTCGGAGATCACGACCTCCGTCTAGGAGAAGATCCATTCAGTTCAAGACACCTACCTAGGAAGATCCCCTCGTGGATTCAAGGCCCCTATCTAGGGAAGAACATCAAGGCCTCCTCTTGGAGATGAACGGTTCCTTGGTATCCTTACCCTAGTTGACTATGTATCTTGTGGATCTCATGTGTGTATGTTGATCTAGCACTTGTGTGATCGATTCCTTGTTGGTTGAGTGATTTCCTCTTGTATTCCCCGTGTTTCCTCTCGTTCTTCCGCGCGTTCTTCGTGTTCCCTCCGTAGGATCCCCTCCAAACGTGAAAGATCGACGCTATAGGGTTACACCCTACATCACTTGACTTTTAATATGTTTCAAAGATTCATGATCAGAATGTATAACAAATTCTTTGGGCCATAAATAATGTTGCCATGTTTCTAAAGTCCGAACAAGAGCATGTAATTCTTTATCATAAGTAGAATAATTCAGACTAGGACCACTCAATTTTTTAGAAAAGTATGCAACAGGTTTGCCATCTTGTAATAACACGCCTCTAATCCAATTCCACTAGCATCACATTCAAGCTCAAAAGTCTTATTAAAATCGGGAAGTTTGAGTAAAGGGCATGTGTCAACTTATCTTTCAATAGCGTGAAGGCTTCTTCTGTGCGGTACCCCAAAGAAAAGGCACATCCTTCTTTGTAAGCTCGTTGAGAGGTGCAGACAATGGTGCTGAAATCTCTCACAAGCGCCTATAGAATCCAGCGTGGCAAGAAAACTCCTCACTTGTGTGACCGTTTTGGGCTGGGCCCAACTCTCAATAACTTCAATCTTGGCTTTGTCAACTTCAATTCCTGTGGAGTAACAACATAGCCAAGAAAAGATACTCGATCGGTGCAAAGGTGCACTTCCCAAGGTTACCAAACAAGCGTGCATCCGTGAAAGAGCAATAAAAACATCACGTAAATGTTCCAAATGTTCTTCCAAAGATTTGCTATAAATCAGTATATCATCAAAATAGACTACCACAAATCGTCCAATGAAAGCACGTAAAACTTCGTTCATTAGTCTCATGAAAGTACTAGGCGCATTAGTTAACCCAAAGGCATGACTAACCACTCATTTAAACCAAACTTAGTTTTAAATGCTGTTTTCCATTCATCCCCCAATTTCATCGAATTTGATGGTATCCACTCATAAATCAACTTTGGAGAATATTATAGAACCACTCAATTCATCAAGCATATCATCTAGCCTAGGAATAGGATAGCGATAACGAATAGTAATATTATTAATGCCTCTACAATCAACACACATACGTGGCGTACCATCCTTTTTAGGCACTAGTATAATAGGAGCGACACAAGGACTAAGAGATTGGCGTATATAACCTTTGTCGAGCAGCTCACATGCTTGGCGCATAATCTCCTTCGTCTCCTCTGGATTGAGTGCGGTATGGTGCACGGTTGGGTAGCGATGCACAGGAATTAAGTCAATTTGATGCTCAATCCCTCGAATAGGTGGTAATCCGGTGCTTGCGTCTTGTGGAAAAGGCGTCGACAAACTCTGCAAAATGTTAGTGATAGCGGGGGCAAAGAGGAAAACCGTCCTCGAATGAAAATAATGTCTCTTTGCACACAAAAGCATAGCAAACAGATTTGTTGAAATCTAGCTCATCAATATAAGATATGGTGGCAAATAAACATGCACTTTTCAATTTAATTTCGGAAGCAACACTAGATGGTTTATTATTAGGCTTCATTTGTTGCTCAAATTCTTTTGCCACAATCTGATTTTCACTCTTATTCTTCTCTGTTTTGCTTTATTAGCTCTATTAATATCATCTTTCAAAATGGAATCGAGGAGTCATAGGAAGCAAAGTATCTTGATTGTTTCTACCATGGTGTCTGAAATTTTATCAAATTGCCATGGTCTACCAAGTAATAAGGAACATGCTTGCATAGGTACCACATCACAATCAACATAATCGGCATATGTAGAGATACTAAAATGCACACGAACATCGTGTTACCTTAACCTTGCCGTTGTTGTTGAACCATTGGATGTAGTAAGGATGTGGGCGTGGTCTTGTGGTGAGAAAGCTTCTCCACCATCTCCATGCTAGCCAAGTTATTACAGCTCCTCCGTCTATGATGGCCAGCATACGAGCGTTCCTTCACAACTCCTTTGATAGGCGAGGTGTCCCAATCTTTCGATGAGATGATAACTATCGATTTGGTGGAGCGACTTTGGCGATCCGACTACAAGCGTGCTTGACGTTGCGCCTTAGCAATCGCTAAACCAACCCGAGAGGTTATTGACCACGCGAAGCACAATCAACGACCACGAAGGTCTATTCCTGCAAGCAATCGAAGAACAAGCAAGAATATGATAAAGCAATCTGAATATTGCGAGTATGTATGAAGTATTGATAAAGGTGGGGATCCGTAAGTGGTCTTGAGTGCAATCGTTGGACACAAGCGAAGTACCGCGAAGTTGCAATGGCTAACTTTAACTAAACAAATCCCAAGGAAAAAGCTACTAGATGGATCTACTTATATAGGAGCAAGGGGTGGCGGCCAAGGAGATGGGAGAACGTCCCAAGGCAGCCTAAAACTAACCCTAGGTCGTACAAGGCCAATGGGCCCAAGTGTAGGTGACGTAACACCTTTGGACTTGTAGTTTGACTCGGATTCTGGAGCAGCGTCAGATTGTTTCGTCTATAACTCAACGCTCCGGACGTATTTTAAGGTGATACCAATTGTGCTGGAAAGAGCATGAAATTTACTTTCCAACAAAAAAAGAATCACCCAATTCGGAGTCCGTATGAAAAAGTTGTTGGCGTTTTGAGTCAGGTATATCATGCGGTCGAATCTGAATCAGAACGTGAGAGACTTGGACTCTATCTTCTCTTGGCCCAAAAATGACGTGAGAAGACTTTTGAACAGCACCTAAACTTCTCCTTTTCCCTTATCTTCATATGTGGATTGTACAAATGTCCCATACACCTGCAATTAGACAAAACACAAAAGTATGTGAAGTATTTTTGTTACGAATAACATAAATATATTATTGAATAGTTTGCACTAGAAATCACACGATAAATATGCATGTATGCAATATTTTTGGTCTTATCGGCGTAGTCATGTCCTCATCATCCTCCCTTCTTGAAAACAAAGCCGTCCTCGGCGTTTATCTGAAATATGGCTAACAAAAGAGACAAAAGGTGTACATGTTGTATATGTATCGTCATCCATTTTACTTCCCTTGATTTTTGCATATATGACACATGAATAAATGAGTAATTTGCATAGTTCATAAAATCTAAAGCCAACAAATTAGCACAAGAACTAGAAGGCATGAAAATATTGCAACTCAGTTTGCACATATAAGTGAAGCTCTTATTTATTTCAAAAGATTGACAATGTTCATCATTAAACCATCCCAACATTGGTGAATAAACCTTATTTGAATCAAATTTACATGCTACAACATGCTTAGATAAGCAAACATGCAATGAGTCATTCGACACAGAATCATCACAAGGATTAGAGGTCATATCAAAATGATTAAACATTGATTCTTTTGCATCAACAGTTAATTCAATGGGTGCTCTCAAAATTGTTGGTATTTCAGTTTTTTGATCACATGGCAAAGTCAAATTATCAACATAATCCTCTAAAATAGGTGGTGTGATCAAAGTAGTGGGTAGCTCAACACATGATGTATTCAAGTTAACTAGGGATGCATCATTCTCATGTGAGATTATATCATGAATACCTTCTTTGTTACCTTATGCATAAAGACATAGGCTGATGTAAATGCAGAGCGTAGACAATGCACCATACTCTTGAGATGATGTCGCGCTCATAATCCGAGGTGGGGCTGCTCTAGTAGGTGCAAGCTGTGGAGGAACCAACCGGCGGTGGTGGGCATGAACTGGAATAGTAGTTGTTGTAGTCACCCAATGCATCCTCCACATGCTTTGTCTCTCAAAGGTACAAACACGAACATACATACGATAATGCACGAGGGAATATCTTGAAATCTTGCACGAATATCATGGTTCAAACCACCAAAAAATCTATTCATTGTATCATCCTTAGATTCTTCTATGTCACAATGATGCATATAAGATTTGAACTCTTTGTAGTAAGCATGAACAGTGTTGTTGCCTTGTTTAAATTGTTCAAATTTGCGAAGCAATTCACGACGATAGTAAGGAGGGAAAAATTGTTTTCTCATTACATCTTTCAAATCTTTCCAAGTTGATGAGGACATCAATACCATTGTTACACCCACAGCCCCTGCTGCTATACATACTGGACCAATTACTAGAGCTCGCGCACGCCAACTAAATTACCAGGTACTTTCGTTTCTTGGTAATGATTCTAATGTTCATGAGAATATGATGCTGCCTAAATTGGATACATTTGTTTTGCTTACAAATGAAGGGCCTAGCTTGGAGAAGGATGAACATTGGAGCAAGAACACACATGGAGTTGATGGCATGCAAGGAGATCAAGAGCGGAGTTACAAGTGATGATTTCGGGACTTTGAAGCCACCATAAGGAGTGCATGAAGCCTTGGACAGAAATATACAAGATGCCACTTCATAATATTAGTCCATAGGCTATTCTAGGTCTTTGCGTCACCTTATTATTGGGCCAGGCCCATGTAATTTCGAAATACATTAGTATAGGCTATTTTTAGAGTCCGTATGTGTGGGGAAACAAGAGATAGGGTTAGTTTGGACCCCTCCACCAAGGGCCACGAAATTCACCCCTCTTCCTCCATATATACAGCCCTTAGGGCACCGTTTAGACTTGGGTTTTGTTTAGATCAAAAGTTCGCCATAGCTGCAACCCGCGTGCCGTTTGTGTTCAGCGACGGACAAAGGCGTCACGAGAACCCCACCTTGATCAATAAAGCTTTCATCTTATATTCGCAATATCCAGTTGCAATCTCGGTTTCTTGCTTGTTCTTCGTTTGCTCGCGGAAGCAGACCCTCGTGGTCGAGTTGATCGTGCTCGGCGTGGTCAATAACCTCTCGGAGTTGGTTTAGCGATTGCTAAAGCGCGGCGTCCTCGCCGTTAAATAGTCGGATCGTCAAAGTCGACTTCCACAAGCGAAATCCACCATCTCATCGAAAGGCAGGACACCTTTGCCTCTATCAAGTGGTATCGATTTCCGGGTTGCTCGGTGAGATTTTCTGATTTTCGTAGTTTAGATCGAGTCTGTCTTCATACCTATAGTCACGAAAAAGCCAAAAAAAATTAGGGTTAGTTCATCCTATCCGAACCGATCGAGCCTTTGCATAATCTTTTACTGTATTTGCATTGTTGAATTTGCGGTTGCATCGTCGTGTCTAGTTCTTTGGTCTTAGAGTCTAGTCTTTTAGAGTTTGAGTTACGGTCATAAGTTGTCACGCCGCGCCGCTGCCATTTGAATCCGTATCCATATACCACCACAGCTTATCGCCACGCTTGAATCCGTATCCATATACCACCGCTGCCATATATCATCACCAATCAAGAGTCCCTTGCATATTAGGTTTGTTTTGGGATCCATCTAGTTTCGATTCGTGTTTCCTTATGCGAGTAGGTTTGATTCAGCAATCTTTTTGCGTCCGTAGAGGTTGGTTTCCAAAAAAAAAAAAAAAAAAAAATTGTCGAAAAATTTATTGCCCATCCTGTCGGTTTGACACAGGAAGAGTTTTGAGACACTCGCCAATATAGTGATTTTTAGCAAAAAAAAAAAAAAAAGGCGGCAAAAAAAAAAAAAATCAGCGCAAAAAAAAAAAAAAAAAAGCGAAAAAAAAAAATTGAGTGTGCTCCTCCTTGTTTACGTGCGGTGGCCGTGATTTTGTTAGTGTTCTAGGCTCGCGTCTCTAGCGCGGTCTAGCCTAGGACCAGACCGCGATACCGTCGTTGGCGTTTATTCAACTTTGCATCTGAATTGATTATTCTTGACCTTTTGCTACCATATTATAAGCCTTCCAGCTCCACATACATCTGCGTCGTGCGTTGGACTCTCCACAGTGTCGCTATAGCCAAGCTTTGAGAGTTTTGACTTCTAGCGGTTGCCGATCACCTTTCTTCTTTGGGTAGAAGCTGGTAAAATTTGAGATTTGCTTGTGGTTGTGTTTGTCCACCACCACCACCACCACCACTTCCTAGTAGTCTGTGGGATCATATTCTTGTGTGTTTCTATTGCTGCTAACCATGGCGGGACCACAAGCCGTGAGGCTGATTGGGAGAACTGGCGAACAAACAGCTACATGATAAGTTTGACAAATGATGATTGGACGAGGTGCAAGGCGTGATAAGCAGATTTGTGAGGCCATGGAGAAGATAGATGGCATTGAGAAGGCGTTTGAAACAAAGCGATAGCAAGTTTGATGAATTGCTCGCGCGTTTTCCACAACCACGCTGCTGCACCTATCGCACCTCTGCCAGCGACAACAACTCGCCCCCTTCGAATCGGTATGGGCCAGGCTCGGCGTGTTCCTCTTGAGCAGGACAAAATTCTGGTGTCATTGCTACTCTTGTTGGTGCTTCTTTGGCTCACCTCTTTCTTGCTGCTGAGTGTGCCGGGAGGATGATTATGTGGGAGATTACGAGGAGGAGGTTGATCAACATCAGAACTCGTGCAACCACCAGCACCACAACCACCAGGTCGTCCACATGCAAATAATGGCAATGCTAGGGCTCCCCTCAGTGCGAGATCATGACCATCTCCCTAAACTGAAATTGAATATTCCACCATTTGAGGGTAGATATGTTCACGATATATATCTTACTTGGGAGTTAAGCTGAACAACGATTTACATGTTTACAATATCACGAGGAGAGGCGTGTTCTGCTTGCTTTGTTTGTTCTTTCACTAGCTTTGCATGTGTTTGGTGGTGCGAACATTGTAGATTATATCCTGTTCCGGCTACTTGGGCTGCTTTGAAAACTGCTATGCGTACTCGTTGGGTTCCACCATATTATCAACGTGAATTACTTCAAAAATTGCAGCGTTTAAGACAAGGAAAAATTCTGTAGAAGAATATTATCGGGAATTACAAACTGGCTTGATTAGATGTGGTATTGTTGAGGAGAATGAAGCTATGCTTGCACGTTTTACGGGTGGATTAAATAGAGATTGAGACCATTCTAGACTATAAGGATTATAATAATATCACTCGTTTATTCCATCTTGCTTGTAAAGCTGAGCGTGAAGTCTTGGGATCGGCGGGCATTGGCGGCACTAACTTTTACGAGGTCGACCTTCATCATGGACACCCGTGCATCATCTACTTCCACGTTCTGCACGGCACCTCCAAGTGGTGCCACCTCCAACCGTGATACAAGAGCGAGCACAACCACCACTATCGCCAAGGCACCTGCTGGGACTGCCTGCAGGCTCTTCTTCTTCCATGGCGTCAGCAGGGCACACAAGTGATATTATTTGTAAATCGTTGTAAGGGAAGAGGACATTTTGCAGAGAATGCAAATCTCAGCGTGTGATGATTGCTCACGAGGATGGTGGGTATGAGTCGCTAGTGACTATGATGAGAGACTTTGGCTCTTATTACACATGAGGAACACGGTGGAGATGATTACGATCATGAGACACAATACATGGCTCTTTGAAGATCTTGTGAGGTATGAATGTTTAGTTGCTCAGCGTGTTTTGAGTGTGCGGAGTTACACAAGTGAGCAAAATCGGAGGCATAATTTGTTCCATACAAAGGGAGTTGTGAAGGAGCGTTCTATTAGCGTCATCATAGATGGAGGAGCTGCAACAACTTGGCTAGCATGGAGATGGTGGAAGCTATCTCTCACCACAAGACCACATCCACATCCTTACTACATCCAATGGTTCAACAACAGCGGCAAGGTGAAGGTAACACGTCTTTGTTAGTGTGCATTTTAGTATCTCTACATATCTGATTATGTTGATTGTGATGTGGTACCTATGCAAACATGTTCCTTGTTACTTGGTAGACCATGGCAATTTGATAAAAATTCTGTACACCATGGTAGAAACAATCGGTATACTCTTGTTCATAAGGATAAAAATATTACTTTGCTTCCTATGACTCCTGAGTCCATTTGAAAGATGATATTAATAGAGCTAATAAAGCAAAGCAGGAGAAAAATAAGAGTGAAAATCAGATTGTGGCAAAAGAATTTGAGCGACACATGAAGCCTAATAATAAACCATCTCTGTTGCTTACGAAATTAAATTGAAAAGTGCATGTTTACTTGCCACCAAATCTGATATTGATGAGCTAGATTTTAACAAATCTATTTGCTATGCTTTTGTGTGCAAAGAGGCATTATTTTCATTAGAGGCGTGCCTTCCTCTTTGCCCCTCTGTCACTAACATTTTGCGGGAGTTCGGGCGTCTTTCCACAAGGCGTGCCACAGGGATTACCACCTATTAGAGGATTGAGCATCAAATTGACTTAATTCCGGTGCATCATTACCAACCGTGCACCATACCGTACCAATCCGGAGGAGCGAAGGAGATTATCGTCAAGTCGAGGAGCTTTCGACAAAGGTTATATCTGCGAATCCCTTAGTCCTTGTGCTGTTCCTATTATTCTAGTGCGAAAAAGGATGGTACGTCACGTATGTGTGTTGATTGTAGAGGCATCAATAATATTACTATTCGTTATCGTCACCCTATTCCTAGGCTAGATGATATGCTTGATGAATTGAGTGGCTCTACAATATTCTCCAAAGTTGATTTGCGTAGTGGATACCATCAAATTCGTATGAAATTGGGAGATGAATGGAAAACAGCATTTAAAACTAAGTTTGGATTATATGAGTGGTTAGTCATGCCTTTTGGGTTAACTAATGCACCTAGTACTTTCATGAGATTAATGAGCGAAGTTTCGTGCTTTCATTGGACGATTTGTGGTAGTTTATTTTGATGATATCTTGATTTATAGCAAATCTTTGGAAGAACATTTGGAACATTCGTGCTGTTTTTAATGCTCTCGTGATGCACGTTTGTTTGGTAACCTTAGGAAGTGCACCTTTTGCACCGACCGAGTATCTTTTCTTGGCTATGTTGTTACTCCACAGGAATTGAAGTTGATAAAGCCAAGATTGAAGCTATTGAGAGTTGGCGCAGCCAAAGCGGTCACACAAGTGAGGAGTTTCCTTGGCCTCGCTGGTTTCTATAGGCGTTTTGTGAGAGATTTCAGCACCATTCTGCACCTCTCAATGAGCTTACAAAGAAGGATGTGCCTTTTGTTTGGGGTACCCATACGGAAGAAGCCTTCACGGTATTGAAAGCTAAGTTGACACATGCTCCTTTACTCCAACTTCTGATTTTAATAAGACTTTTGAGCTTGAATGTGATGCTAGTGGAATTGGATTAGGAGGTGTGTTATTACAAGATGGCAAACCTGTTGCATACTTTTACGAAAAATTGAGTGGGCCTAGTCTGAATTATTCTACTTATGATAAAGAATTATATGCTCTTGTTGGGACTTTAGAAACATGGCAACATTATTTATGGCCCAAAGAATTTGTTATACATTCGATCATGAATCTTTGAAACATATTAAAAGTCAAGCTAAACTGAATCGTAGACATGCTAAATGGGTTGAATTCATTGAGACTTTCCTTATGTCATTAAACACAAGAAGGGTAAAGAAAATGTTATTCTTGATGCATTGTCTCAGTCGCTATACTATGCTTTCACAACTTGACTTCAAAATATTTGGTTTGGAGACCATCAAAGATCAATATGTGCATGATGCTGATTTTAAAGATGTATTGCAGAATTGTAAAGAAGGAAGAACATGGAACAAGTTTGTCGTTAATGATGGATTTGTGTTCGTGCTAACAAGCTATGCATTCCAGCTAGCTCCGTTAGTCTTTTGTTGTTGCGGGGGCATGGAGGAGGACTAATGGGACACTTTGGCGTGAAGAAGGCGGAGGGCGTACTTGCTACACATTTCTTTTGGCCAAAGATGAGAGCGGGATGTTGGCGTTTTATTGCTCATTTGCACTACATGTCAAAAAGCTAAGTCACGACTCAATCCTCATGGTTTATATATGCCTTTGCTGTACCTAGTGTTCCTTGGGAGGATATATCGATGGACTTTGTTTTAGGTTTACCTAGAACAAAGAAGGGAGGATAGCATATTTGTTGTCGTGGATAGATTCTCGAAAATGGCACACTTTATACCATGTCATAAAACCGATGATCTTTGTCAATGTTGCTGATTTGTTCTTTCGTGAAATTATTAAGCTTGCATGGTGTGCCAAATACTATTGTTTCAGATCGTGATACTAAATTTCTTAGCCATTTTGGAGATGTTTATGGGCTAAGTTGGGGACTAAACTGCTTTTAGTACTACTTGTCACCCCCAAGCGATGGACAAGCTGAAGTAGTCAATAGAACATTGTCTACTATGCTTAGGGCTGTTCTAAAGAAAAATAAGAAAATGTGGGAGGAATGCTTGCCTCATATTGAATTTGCTTATAATCGTTCATTGCATTCTACTACTAAGATGTGCCCTTTTGAAGTTGTGTATGGTTTCCTACCTCGTGCACCTATTGATTTGTTGCCTCTTCCATCTTGGAGAAGGTTAATTTTGATGCTAAAAAGCGTGCTGAATTGATTTTAAAAATGCATGAGTTAACTAAGGAAAACATTGGCGTATGAATGCTAAATATAAACTTCTTTGGAGATAAGGGTAGAAAACATGTTGTGTTTGCACGGAGATCTTGTTTGGTTACATTTGCGTGAGATAGATTTCTGATTTGCATAAATCAAAGCTAATGCCACGTCTTTCTTGGTCCCTTTAAGGTGTTGGAGAAAGTAAATGATAATGCATATAAACTTGAGCTGCAGATTTTGGGGTTAGTCCACTTTTAACATTGCAGATTTGAAGCCATATTTGGGTGAGGAAGATGAACTTCCGTCGAGGGCGACTTCATTTCAAGAAGGGGAGGATGATGAGGACATCAATACCATTGTTACACCCAGCCCTGCTGCTATACATCTTGGACCAATTACTAGAGCTCGCTGCATCAACTAAATTACAGGTACTTTGTTTCTTGGTAATGATTCT
The DNA here is from genome assembly GCA_021437245.1 of Aegilops speltoides. Classification (NCBI taxonomy): domain Eukaryota; kingdom Viridiplantae; phylum Streptophyta; class Magnoliopsida; order Poales; family Poaceae; genus Aegilops; species Aegilops speltoides. Next base: position 97,932 of record JAHHZJ010002249.1, read on the forward strand.
AATATTCATGAGAATATGATCTGCCTAAATTGGATACATTTGTTTTGCTTACAAATGAAGGGCCTAGCTTGGAGAAGGATGAACATTGGAGCAAGAACACACATGGAGTTGATGGCATGCGCAAGGAGATCAAGAAGCGGAGTTACAAGTGATGATTTCAGGACTTTGAAGCCACCATAAGAGTGCATGAAGCCTTGGACAGAAATATACAAGATGCCACTTCATAATATT